>CM046435.1:28433637-28733637 GCA_025506505.1 Flaveria sonorensis | reverse complement strand
TTTATTATTTTCAGCCATTAACAACACCTTATACACAACTAATAACTCAAAAATTACTGAAAAATAGCTCTAACATATGGATTTAACATGTAACCATGAAATAAGCTTGTAGTTGTGTGTTTTCACATTTAAAACCATTACACATGTGTAAAACCTACGGATCATGCTTAAACATTACCAAATAATTTAGACACTTCAAAACAGGTTATTAAGAGTTTTATAAACCATTGTATATGCATGTTACAAGCTTTGATTGGAGGTTACAAGGCATAAGGGTTAGATGATGCAAAAGTCACCCAAAAAGAGGGTTTCATGGTGTAAACTCGTGTTCCACCCATAGAATGACTAATATATCAAATAAGATCCCTTAAATGATGTTAGAAGCTCCTCAAGAAACAAGGTTATAGCAGTAAGTTCTGTTAGAATAAAGAATGTAAGGTTTTTGGTAGAGTAAAGAAGGAAAAAAACACATGACATAGCTTGTTTCGGGTGAGATGAACCTTACTCTTTGTGTGGTTCACGATTTGGAGAGGTGTAGAGGGAAAAGAAAAATCTGGAAATCTTTGAACAAAAGGCTGGAGGAAGTCGAACTTGAAGAAACCGTGTACCAAAAGCTCACAAGGTTGCCACTTTCTTGTTTGCTTTGAGCTTGGCCGATGATGGATTGTTGTTGTTCTTCGAGGTATGTGGCTCAAACGGAGGAGATTTGTGGTGTGTTTGAGTGTGTTTCAGCTGGATAAAATGAGAGAGGAAGAGAGAAGGAGAGTGTGTGAGTTTAGTTGAATAAAATTGCTCTGAATGGAGAGTGGAGGAGGGTGTGGTGGTAAGTCAAGTGGAGTAGAGGGAAGGGATGGTGGAGAGGGGTGGGGCGGCCGATTGGAGTTAGTGGGGGTGTGTTTAATTTAAAATTTTAATAGAAATTGTTATTATGTAGTGTAGTGTAGTATTTAGATGGTAAACTATAGTTAGTTATATGCATTGAGCATGCATATGTGTGTTTTCAACCGTGAATTATGTGTGTATACACACATTTTAATGTTCAATTAAGATTAATTGCAAGGGTGACTAACTGACTTCCGGAACATGAAGTTATTCTATGCTAAGGCTAGACTTAGCAAATCATCTCAAATAGCACATAAAAATAATAAGAATGACCATATAGCAGTAACAATAATAAACACTAATACTACTAATATAATGATATTAACATTAATATTAATTGTATGGATAATGATGCAGGAGGTTAAAGGTTAGAATTATGACTAGAGGTCGGTTGTTTCAATGAGATGATTAAATGTGATCAAGTGTTCACTGACTGTTGTGATTGTTATAAAATGATGATTATGTATGCTTAACACTTGAGACTGGTTTCAAATGTATGTTGAATGACTTTAACAAATTAGTCAGTTGAAAATCATCGTTTGATCAATTTTCATCATGAAAAATGTGTTTGATTCAATTGTTTGATTCAAATTGATTTTGCAATGTGCTGTTTTGTCACAAAGACTTGTTTTGATCAATTCATAAATAATTTCAATTCACAACAACTTGTTCATGAACTTCAGATTGACCTTGTAAAGTCAAAAAGACATTAATGCACATTGAAGGAATATGCATTTAATGTTTGTGTCTTCAATGCCTTACCAAATTAATGATTTACTGATTGTTACTGACTTTTGAAATGTTTACCAAGTTATACAAAATTTTAAGTCATTTAAATAGTTTTAAAGTTCAGCCATCAGTTTTTTTGTATGATTTGGCAAAAACATCATGACTGTCATGAACCCGATGAACACTTAATCAAATTATATTAAAAACAACAGTCCTAATACATTCGACTATGTCCATCTAACACAATTCAGTGTTTGATTTGGTTATAACATCAAATGATTCAAATTTTGATTTTGGTTTCAATGTTCGACATAGGTCGAGCAATGTTCGAATCAGAAAAGATGAACAAGATGTTTTGATGAATGTTTGATGATACAAAAACATGTTGTTACACCTGTTTGATCTGAATCAGAAGAAAAATAAAAATAGATTATAGGTTTTTGATGATCTGGGGGTTTAAGTGTTAACGCACTGTAGCAAACATTTAAAAAAATTGATTTTCTCTCTCACACGTGATAAATGAAAAAAATAAGGGTTGAACTATATACAATGGCTAAAAATGAATGTCCGCTGTGTAAATAGTTGTTTGTCCGCTGTGTAAACAGGTTAAACTTAAAATTTTAATTTTTAGTGTCCGCTGTGAAATACAATGCGCTGTGTGAACAGTGCTTCTGCTGTACAATTTAAAACTTGTATGTTGTGGACCTTAAGATGTTGTACGTATGTATAGTGGATGATGCTGGTCATACGCTGTGTACACTTGTTTGACATTGTTTGTTTGTTCACAATGGAAGAACATGTGTTCATGCGCGTGGACCCTTGAAACTTGTTTGGTTGTTCACAGTGGATGAACATTGGTTCATGCGCTATGGACACTTGAAATGATTGTGAAGTTACAGTTTATCATTACCTATATGAATACGCGGTATACACTTGTACAATTTCTACAAAGGATGACTTATGTTAGTCATGCGCTGTGGAATGCACTGTATTCATAGCGGATGCCTTACCAACATCATACGCTGTGAACACTGTCTGTTCACTAGTGCATAGCGGATGTATTTTCGTTTTGTCGCTATATTACACTTCGTGTATTTTTGCATGCTATGATGGTATTGTAGCTGCATGGATGTATGTTTGTATGTCCGTTGTGACAACAGTTGTCAAATTTTCAAAAAAAAAAAATGAATAATCTTGATAAATTTTCTTCCAAAGCAAAATTTTGTTTTGATATGATTTCTTTCGAAGCAAATTTGTTTTTTGTCTCCGAAGCATATGTTTGATAAAACTTTCTTTCGAAGCATATGTTTGATAAACTTTCTTCGAAGCATAGGTTTGATAAAACTTTCTTCTTAAGCATATGTTTGATAAAACTTTCTTTGAAATGTTTTAATTTGAATATTTGTTTAAAATTTTAGAATTTTAAGATGATCAATCTTGGCTTTTAAAATATCACTCAAAAGCAATATGTGCAATATTGTACATATGTATATGTGTCAAACTGTTGTGTTTGGGTGCTTGCTTGACTTGGCTTTATTTAACACTCAAAATTTTAAGCAAATTTCAAATTTTAAAATGTATGATTACGCACATTTCTGCTGCTTTGATATTTCCTAGTTCATTTTCTCCCCCTAAATTTTTCATATTTATAAAAAACTTTTATAAAATGACAAAAATTGTATGTGTAGAATGGAAATATCAAAGTCCAATTGATTGCTTGCTTGATAAAAGTTATAAAGATAATACCTTATCTAATAATAAATGAATGATTTTCAGAGTTGAACATGATTCATTTTCACATAACATGAGATCATACTAGTATTAAATTCTGCACTGAGCTATTTGAATGTTTTTTGAGAATAGACATAGACTAATAAAATGTTAATTGCAGATTTAGATCCACTTAAACTCATGCATGGTATTAATGATGATTGAAACAGTGAGTGATTTATCAGTTTTAAGTTGATTAATATGAGTTATATGTACCCCACATCTGATTGTATGTTTAGAACAACCTCCTCAAGATATGCTAGAAAGCATTTTCAATACTTAAGACCTAGATACTTAGGAGTATAAATGCTCAATTTGATCGTGTTATTTGATCCTTATTGGGATTCTTTTTCTCTTCACTTGGGAAGGTGATCCTCTTTGGGATTCTTTTGATTCATTCACAAGGAATGTAGTCTAGAAGACTTTATTGATTGTCACCAAGATAGATGTGTTCCTCATTAGGAATCTTTTTGGATCATTATATAGGTCATTTAGGTCTATGCTTAGCACAACAAAGAATGCCTTGGTATACTCCAGGTCTATGAAAATCATAACAGAGGACACACTTGTATGATTGAGCAGTTTAAAACTGGTTCATTGGTATATTGTAGTTACTTTACAAGCAACCTATGTTGGATAGATCAAACTTACCCTAAACCAAGATGTGTTACTGACCACACAATCATGAGAATTTAGTCCTTCACTGTTGTATGTGATGTTTAGGTGTCCCATGCTGAGCCTATCCATTTAACCAAACAAAGTACTCTCAGTCTTTATTAGAGAAAAATAAATCAAGTGAAGAATGAGCTAGGTTACTATCATTTCTCATGAGTGGTATGTGTGATTCAAGATGTTTGGTTATAAGAAAACATGAATGTTTGTTTGATATCTTGATTTTGAAAAGATACTGTTGATGTTTAATTTGGACTTTGCCAAAATCAAGCTTGTTTGAAATTAAGGTTTTGAAAAACATTACTTATTTTATTCATAGTTGATCATTACCAAGTGACTGAACCAAAAAATTCAAATCTTGTTGAATCAAATGGTGTGGTAAACAGGTCAGCCAATGATTGTCTGTATGGACTTTGATAAACTTTATCAGAACTCTTTTTGAGGCAATCTCTTAGAAAGTAATATCTGATATCTATGTGTTGGTGTTTGAATGTTGAATGGTGTGTAGTGTGAAAACATGGTGGCAGAATTGTCAATGTGTATGGGGGTTTGAAGAAAAATTAAAACCATAATCAAGCATTTGGTTTTGAATCCAAAGCACTTGAGAATAGCATGTAGAAGCAGCTATGTATTCTGCTTCAGCTATGGACAAAGAGGACATTTGTTGTTTCTTGCACTGCCAGGAGATCAATCTTGATCCAAGAAACTGACAACCTCCTGTAGTGGATTTTCTATTGCTGTTGCATCACCCTAATCACTGTCTATGTAGGCATATAAAGAAAATCTCCATCTTTTGGATACCATAGTCCAAGAGCTGGTTGCCTTTTAAATATATGAAGATTCTCTTTAAACATTTATGTGTGATTGTTTTGGATTACTTGGTATCTAGCACACATGCATACTGCATACATGATGTCTGGTATGCTGCTGTTAGGTACATCAATGAGCTATCATTGATCTTTAGAGTTTCTGATCAATGATGTTCCTTTGGATCGGGTCCAAACTTCAATCCAGTGGGCAAATGTGGTCTGGCTTGATGTGCAATTAGACATATTGTATTTATTTAATATTAGATGGATACTTGCTGATGAAATCAACTTAAATTCATGATGAACATGAACATATTCAACATGAATATGTGACATCGGTAATTTTCCGTTACCAAACTCTGTTAGTTTCGTTAAGTCTGGATACACAGTGTCGTGAGCACACAATAGTTGTCGTTGAACGTTGGTGACTTAATAATATTTATAATGATAAAACTAATAAATTTAGTTGATGATATGATATTAAGTTGTGCTTATGTGCTTACGCGATTTAAAGGTTATTGTGAATTTTATCGCGTAACGTGAGAACGTGTGTGTTTAATTTGTGAATTTGTAACTGTAAAGGTAAAACATATATTGTTATCATTAGCTCATATGTTTATTATTTTGGTTAAAAACATCTTAAAAGAGTATTTAAAAGCTTAATTTATGAAAATACAAATTTATGAGGGTTTTAAAAGGGTAATTGAAATGGAAATTTCACCTATAATGTCACCAATGGGTCAACGGGGTCAACTGGGTCAATGGGTTCTGTTTTTCCAAACTTGATTCCTTTGGGTTATAGAGCACTTAGGGTTTCATTATGATTTCTGTGTACACGTACTTATGTACTTACGTGTTCTAGGGACCTTGAAGGTTGTCTTTCCTTCCTGTCAAGTAAGCCTTAAGTTATTTTTGCGCACATCAGGTGAGTTCATGCCCCACTCTTTTACATACTCTCTTTTGGGGAGATAGCATATGGTTTTACAAATGCGTTACTTTATATGAGTATGTATAGTATGATATAGTGCTGAATACCATGAAAGTCCTAACCACTTCGGATTGTTAATAATGATGATTAGCGGGAAATGTTGGGTAGTACTAGGGTCTGACGAGCCCCACACTAGTGCGACTCGGGTCAAAGGGGTGCAATTTTTCCTAACACAAACATCGTCACGACTGGTAAGTCGTGAGGGAGGAAAACAAATGAAACATAGTCAGCTTCAATCGTGAAATCACTATGATTATTATTGATGAACATAGACTATAGCTTATTTCAATACACCTCTTATATTATTCAACTGTTACTGTTTTATGATTAACGCAAACTCTCGTGAACTCACCAACCATTGTGTTGACTCTTTGTGATGCTATTCTCAGGTGAGGTTACCATTGCCTAGGAGCAGTGCACGGGGTTAGCATCATTGAGTTGTCAGCATGATTGAAACTGTTTTGGTTGGTTATTAAACATTAAGTATTTGTGGGATTACTTTGGGTGCATGTGTTTGCGCACTTTACATATATTGTTTTACTTTGGTCTTGTTTGGTTTATTAAATGCTTCCGCATATTTTAAAGTTAAACTTGATTTTGATTGTGTTGTTCATATAGAGTCATCTGAGTAAACTAATGACTGAGATCCTGGTATGTCACACGCCTCGCGTTAAAACCCTGCACGTGGTTTTTGAGGGTGTGATAGATTGGTATCAAAGCCCTTGGTTATAGGGAACTAGGTTGCATACACACTAGACTATAACCACATAGTTTGTTAGTTACTAGTCACTTATATCCTTACTGGATAATCATGGCATACGCATCACGTACTTCGCAGCATGGCATCGTCATCCAGAAATTTAGGCAAGAGACTGCACGGTCTGGAGTCACCTCTACTTCTCCCGTACCTGATAGGGGATTTAACTAGCCCAGACATCCTTATCTCCTGGCGAGATAGACTGGGATCAAGCCTTTCATACCTCCTGAGCTCGATCCTCCATGAAACTGGAATTTCTACCCCATATACATAAAACGTATGGCTTATAGAGAGCGTGTACCACCAGTAGCTCTACTTGACCTAGGACTAGGTCATCAACAGCGTCTGGCATTGCCTACTCTTCCTTCCCTAGACATCCCACACGAGCAGGCGTTTGCAGCATGGTGGCTACACTAGACACCGAGCGGTAGCGTATTAGAGGACTCACTAATGAGAACTCCGCTCTATGATCCGAGATGCGACAGTTACGGTTACAGGTAGAGACGCTCCAAGAGCGACTTTCGATGGCCATTAGTGGACATCATACTTGGCAGGCAATGTGCTTACGCTTACCGAGCACATGAAACACGCAGGATCATCAAAACATAGTGGTAGATGATATTTGCTGAATAAGCACAACTACTAGCGCTTTAGATTGCTGAAGCCCTGCACCTGGGGAAGACCTAATAAGGAAGAACCAGAAGAAGATCCAGAGTAAGAATGGATGAAACTCCAGAAGTTGGAGGCTTTCTGGCAATTAAAGAAGGAAGGGATCTGAGATCAAGGTTTACACCACGAGGTCTCACGAGTTGGCAACGCTTTGCCCAGGCTGATCGACACGCGGGTTAAGCGGATTGAGATCTATACGTGGCTGGTTCCGGAGATACAGAGCATGGTGACTGCTGCAAACCTTACTATTCAACAGGTGATCCGACTAGCCTACAAAATTACTAATCAAGTGGTAGAGCAAGGCAAACTACCCAAGCGGGGCGCTGTGGCAAGCGTGCCCGACAATAAAAAGCAAGTGGGACGGCTCAAAGCAACAAGGGATCGTCATCAAACAGTCAAACTCAGCAGCAATAACATCATCAGCAACAGAAGAGGTTGACAACAACAGAAGCTTCAACCAGACGACTCCCTCAAACCAAGGGCCAAGCGGAATACGGAGGGAGACACCAAAGTGCAACCAGTGTAACTATCATCATATGGGCAGATGTGACAACCTCAAATGCTAGCACTGTAGAAAGACTGGACATGCAGCAAAAGACTGCCATGGCAAGCTGATGAAAAAAGCCACAACAATCCAGAAAAACACCCAAATGATGCTGTTGAATGTGGGAAAGAGGGCCATTACAGGAGAAACTATCCTCAGTTGAGGAAGAACGGGAATGGTGCAAACAACGGTGGGAGCACACAACAAAAACAACATAACAACAGCAGCAACAACAACAACAACAATGGTAATGGCAACAACAATGGTGGAAAATAATAATAGAGCCAAAGGGAGAGCCTTCGTCATTGGCTCAGGTGAGGCTCTAAACGATCCTACAACAGTAACTGGTAAATTTTCGGTTAATGGTCGTTTTGCTACCGAATTATTTGATACTGGAGCTGATAGAAGCTTTATTTCCACTAAGTTTAGTAGTCTTTTAAGTGATATTCCTTCAACATTAGAATCTAAGTACACCGTAGAGTTAGCAGACGGTAAACAGATTCACGTGACACATATCCTTAGAGGCTGCAAGATAGAACTTGCTGGTCATACCTTCGACATAGATCTCATGCCTATCACACTTGGGAGCTTCGATGTAGTAGTCGGCATGGATTGGCTTTCTGACAAGCAAACGGAAGTCATATGTCACGAGAAGGTTATACGGATTCCTAACGGTGAAGAAATTCTCTCGGTTAAAGGTGATAGGAGTGGTGCAGTGATGGGCATCATCTCGTCATGAAGGCACAAAAGTAATTACGAAAGGTCGTCTAGCCATATTGGCACTTGTCACTGACAAACAGACAGAGGAAAAGAAGATAGGGATATCCCAGTGGTTCGTGATTTTTCCGAGGTGTTTCGGAGGACCTACTCGGACTACCACCTAATCTTCAAGTAGAATTCCAAATTGAATTGACTCCAGGAGCCGCCCCAATCGCGAGAGCACCTTACCGGTTAGCTCCAAATGAACTACAGGAGTTATCTGCACAATTCCAAGAGCCGTTGAATAAAGGGTTCATTCGACCGAGCTCGTCGCCCTGGGGAGCGCTAGTTCTATTTGTCAAGAAGAAGGATGGTACATTTCAAATGTGCATTGACTATAGGGAACTGAACAAAGTCACGATCAAGAATAGATATCCCTACCTCGTATAGATGATTGTTTGATCAACTACAATGATCAAGCTATTATTCTAATATTGATCTGAGGTCTGGGTATCATCAGCTGAGAGTTCGAGAGGAAGATATCTCGAAGACCGCCTTTCGAACATGTTACGGTCACTACGAGTTCTTAGTCACGCCATTCGGGTTGACGAATGCACCAGCGGTATTCATGGACCTCATGAATTGCGTGTGCAAACCCTATCTTGATCAGTTTGTTATTGTCTTTATCGATGAATATTGATCTACTCCAAGACCGAGGAAGAACATGGGGAGCATTTGCGGTTAATCCTGGAATTACTTAGAAAAGAACAATTGTACGCCAAGTTTTCTAAGTGCGATTTCTGGATACGCGATTGCAATTTTTGGGTCATATTGTTAATGAGAAAGGAATACATGTTGCTCTGGCTAAAATTGAGGCGATAAAGAATTGGTCGATTCCTAAGATGCCAAGTGAGATACGACAGTTTCTTGTCCGGTGGGATACTATCGGCGATTCATCGAAGGATTTTCTAAGATTGCTCAACCCCTCATAGCCTTGACTCACAAGGGAACGACGTACAAATGGGGCGAGAGTCAGGAATCTGCTGTCCAGTTGCTGAAACAGAAATTGTGTAGTGCACCGATATTAGCTTTATCGGATGGAAGTAACGATTTGTAGTCTATTGTGACGCTTGGGTAGAGCTACTGAACGACTATGATTGTGCTATCAGATACCATCGGGGAAAGCAAATGTAGTCGCCGACGCACTGAGTAGGAAAGAAACTGCTAAGCTTCGACGAGTGCGAGCTTTGCAGCTTACCATTAGCACACAATTACCTGAACAAATCCGAGAGGCTCAGATAGAAGCTTTGACAATAGAAAACATGGGTCTGAATCGTTAAGGGGAATGGAAAAACAATTGGAAGTAAAAGCGGATGGAATTCGTTACTTCATGGACAGACTTTGGGTACCTTTGCATGGAAATCTGAGAGACTTGGTTATGAGTGAGGCACACAAGTCTAAGTACTCTATATATCCTGGATCGACAAGATGTATCATGATCTGAAGGCGCACTATTGGTGGCCTAATATGAAAGTGGATGTAGCTACCTATGTGAGCAAGTGTCTGACCTGCTCAAAGGTAAAGTGGAGTATCAGAAACTATCTGGGTTGTTGCAACAGCCTGAGATACCTACATGGAAGTGGGACAGATCTCAATGGATTTCATTACCAAGCTACCCCGAACTCCTACTGGTTGTGACACGATATGGGTTATTGTGGACCGATTAACGAACGTCTGCTATTTCTTGGCAATAAGGGAACGGACAAAGTGGAGAAATTAACCTGACTTTATTTGAAGGAGATAGTGTCAAGACATGGTGTATCGGTTTCAATCATTTCTGACCGCGATGCTCGTTTCACATTGCACTTTGGCAGTTGTTGCAGAAATCTTTAGGTACGCGATTGGATATGAGTACTGCTTATCACCCGCATACCGATGGTCAAAGTGAGCATACGATACAGACGTTGGAGGACATGCTACGTGCTTGTGTGATTGACTTCGGGAATAACTGGGAAGTTCACCGACCATTGGTGGAATTTTCATACAACAACAGTTATCACACTAGCATAAAGGCAGCACCTTTTGAAGTTTTGTATGGGCGAAAATGTAGATCACCAGTTTGTTGGGCTGAAATTGGTGATAGCCAGCTAACGGGTCCTGAGTTAGTACACGAGACCACTGAGAAGATTGTACAAATAAGGAATCGTATGGCTGCAGCACGCGACAGGCAGAAAAGTTATGCTGACAAGCGACAGAAACCTCTAGAATTTCAGTTTGGTGACGAAGTCTTACTGAAAGTCTCACCGTGGAAAGGCGTGATTCGGTTTGGTAAAAGAGGAAAGCTAAATCCGAGATACGTTGGACCGTTTGAGATATTGGAAAGAATAGGTCCAGTGGCCTATCGACTAGCCTTACCTGATTCATTGAGTGGAATCCATAACGTATTCCATGTTTCAAATCTAAAGAAGTGTTTAACGGATGAAACGATGATCGTACCGCTTGAGGAAGTCCTAGTAGATGAACAATTACGCTTCATTGAGGAACCAGTCAAGGTGATGGATCGTGAGGTAAAGACACTTAAACAAAGCAAGATACCAATAGTCAAGGTTCGTTGGAACTCGAGACGTGGACCAGAATTTCACGTGGGAACGTGAGGACCAAATGAAGCTTAAGTATCCTCAGCTAGTTGAAAGGACGATGCTAACCGGCGGAGGTATTGATTAAATTCGGGACGAAATTTCTTTCAACATAGGGATGATGTGACAACTCACCCAAAACACACTCGATTTAGATTAATTGTGCCAATGCAGTAGACCAGTGATGGAACACACCATGTAACGCAATTTTTGGGACAAAAATTCTTTCAACATGGGATAATGTGACATCCGGTAATTTTCCGTTACCAAACTCCGTTAGTTCCGTTAAGTCTTGCATACACGTGTCGTGAGCACACACTATTTTCGTTGAACGTTGGTGACTTAATAACAATTAATAATGAAACTAATAATAATTTAGTTAATGATGTGATTATTAAGTTGTGCTTATGTGCTTACGCAATTTAAAGGTTATTTGTAAATTTTATCACGTAACGTGAGAACGTGTGTGTTTAATTTATGAATTTTGTAACTTGTAAAGGTAAAACATATAATTGTTATCATTAGCTCATATGTTTATTATTTTGGTTAAAAACATCTTAAAAGAGTATTTAAAAGCTTAATTTTATAAAAATACAAATTATAAGGGTTAAAAGGGTAATTATGATTAATTAAATAAAACAAAATCAAAAACCCTAGCCACACCTTCATTCGGCCGCGACCCTTATTCCACACAACACACACTTGATTTCAAGCTAGAACAAGCAATTTCATTTACAACACGTTAGAATCTTCAATTCCAAGCCAATACACGTTTAAAGGTTAGATTTTTAATGTTTTTATTGTTTTTATGAATGGCCGAACCTTAGATCAAAGCTTGAAATTGGGTGTTGATTTTATGTTGTTTGTTGATGTTAGTACGTTAGTTAGGTTATATTGATGCTAGTTTACATTGATTATGCAAGAAAGCTTGATTTGATGCGTTGTTCCTAGGTTACTAATGATAGTAACTTTATTTGCATGAATGCTATGACTTGATGGTGAATGATGTTGTTAATGTGTTTGTGATGATATATGGATGATAGATTGATTATATTGATGCTAGAAACCTAAGAATGCATGTTATAGTTCATATGTTACTAAAAGTAGAAACTTTTGGTTTTGAAGATTGATGAAATCATGATGAATGTGATGTGTAGAACATGTCTAGATGATAATTTGAGTTGGAATTGGTATATTGTTAATGAAATCATGAAGGTATTGGGTGTTAGATAGATTTGGGATGCACTTTCCAAAAAGGGAAACTTTATTTGCACAAACTCTTGAATATGATGGTTTGAGTATGTTTGTGATGTTAGGATCATGCTAGTATGTTCATGGATGATTTCTAAGGTGGTAGAATGTATTTTTTCGGTTATATGAATGCTAAATTGGTTAGTTGATAGATTGGCTTGTTTGTGGGATTTTATGGTAATGGGTCATATGGGTTATGATAGGACTATTGTTTGGTTTGTAGTTGATCATGGTTGAGTATTTTGGTTGGTATGAATTCTGTTGATTAGTGTGATGATGATTTCTATACACGCGTGCGAATCTGAGGCCCCTACTTAATAGGATTGGAAGGGTTTAGGGTGTGAAGTCATGAGTGGCTTCACATGGCATGTTGTGCATGATTCGATTCTATGTGTGATGCATTAGATATGGCATAGTTATGTTGAGCATGATGATTATTCGAGATTCGCATGACTTCTATGATAATCTGCTTGTATGATGATGTAGATAGTACATGTGGTTAATAAAGTGACATATGTGAACAACATGTATGATAAGCATGTGTGATGTACTGCTATGTCTGATTGAAATGGAAATTCACCTATAATGTCACCAATGGGTCAAACGGGTCAACTGGGTCAATGTGTTCTATTTTCAAACCTTGAGTCCTTTGGGTTATAGAGCACTTAGGGTTTCATTATGATTTTCGTGTATACTTACTTATGTACTTGCTTGTTCTAGGTGACCTCTGAGCGTTGTCTTTCCTTCCTTGTCAAGTTAAGCCTTAAGTTATTTCTTGCGCACATCAGGTGAGTTCATGCCCACTCTTTACCATACACTCTTCGGGGGAGATAGCATACTGGTTTTACAAACGCTTACTTTATATGAGTTGTGTATAGTATGATATAGTGCTGAATACATGAAAGTCCTCACACTTTCCGATTGTTAATAATGATTATTAGCTGGAAATGTTGGGTAGTACTACCGGGTCTGACGAGCCCCGCCTGTGCGACTCGAGGTCAACGGGTGCAATTTGTCCTAACACAAACATCGTCACGACATGGTAAGTCATGACGGGAGGCAACAAACGAAACACAGTCAGCTTCAATCGCAAAATCACTATGATTAATACTGATGAACATAGACTAGCTATCTATTTCAATAAACCTCTTATATTTGCAAACTGTTAATGTTTTATGATTAACGCAAACTGTTGAACTCACCAACCATTGTGTTGACTTTTAGTATGCTATTCTCAGGTTGAGGTTACCATTGCCTAGGAGCATGTGTATGGGGCAGCATCATTGAGTTGCCAGCATGATTGAAACTTGTTTTGGTTTGGTTATTAAACATTTAAGTATTTGTGGGTATTACTTGGGTGCGTGTGTGCACTTTACATTATATTGTTTTACTTTGGTCTTTCTGGTTTATTAAATGCTTCCGCATATTTTAAAGTTAAACTCTGATATTGATTGTTTGTTCATATAGAGTCGTTCTGAGTAACTAATGACTGAGATCCTGGTATGACATCAGTGTGTGGGTGTGTTTGTGTGTGCAAAAGCACAATCAAATAACTGCTTGTTTGTATTGAATTCGTTCAAAAGCTTACAAAGGTTTAGGGTAGCATGCTATTTATAGCTATACACATAGCTATATACAAATACTAAACTACCCTTATGTAAATAAAAATTACATAAAATAATCCCAAGTCTATAAGCTGTCCACTGTGGATGATTAGCTGTCCGCTGTAGATGTTAAGCAGTCCGCTGTAGAAGTCAGATAGCATGTCCGCTGTGCCATGGATGTTGCCCGCTGTGAATACTTGTGTGTTTTCTTGTAGTTGTCCACTGTGGGATGTTCATCCACTGTGGATGAACATCGGCAGTGAACTCTTGTGTGTGTTTGCTTGCATGTTGTCCGCTGTGGAATGTTCATCCGTTGTGGATGAACATCCGCTATGGACAGTTCATCAGCTGTGGACTTAGGCATCCGCTGTGTGTCTTGTTCATCCGATGTGGGAACTTGGACTTGATCTTCATCCGCTACATCTTCTTAGTCATCCGCTGTGGAAAACTCTTCATCCGCTGTCGACACTTAGAAAAATTTCTTTTTATCTACAAACCTGAAAAAGAAATTTATGCTATATTAGTGTATGATATGATTGTTAATAATGCTAATGTGTTAGTTAATGATTGTTTGAATGTTAGAACACATTATGTTTTATATATGTCGTATATGGCAAGCATCATACTTTTATGCATTAATTCTTAATGTACTTGTTGAGTCCAACAATACTCCCCCTAAGTATGATGTTACCAACTCTTTTGTTTGCTTGTTACTGTTTGTTTGCTAGTAATATGTGTGTGTGGTTTGATATGAAAGATTGTACTGATTGTGTGTTATCTCTTAAACTGTTTGATTGCAAGATTAAATGTTATTGAAATGGTTTGTTCATCACAGCGGATGAACATTGTTCATGCGCTGTGGATCCTTGAAACATTTGATTGTTTGTTCACAGCGGATGAACATTTGTTCATGCGTTGTGGACACATGAAATGTTTTGATGATTGTTCACAGCGGATGAACATTTGTTCATGCGCTGTGGACACTTGGATGTGATGTGTGAATGTTTACAGCGTATGATTACCTGTGTACATACGCTGTATACACTTGCACTGTTTCTACACGGATGACTTATGTTAGTCACGCGCTGTGGAATGGCACTGTATTCACAGCGGATGCCTTACCAATATCAAGCGCTGTGAACACTTGTATTTACACAAGTGCATAGCGGATGTTTGTTTGTTTTGTCCGTGATATACACTTGGTGTATTTTTCATGTTATGATGGTTACTGTATCAATAACGGATATATGTTTATGTGTCCGCTGTGACACCAGTTTTCAAAAATTTCAGATTTTTGTTTGTTTTGAATTAATGTCTTCCGAAGCATATGTTTGATAAAATTTTCTTCCGAATGAACATTTGTTTGATGAAACTTATTTAAATCAAACTATTTGTTTAAATCTTTGATTTAAAATGTATGTTAAAATATTAAAATTTTAACATATTCAATATATGGATGATAAGATATCACTCACAAGCAATATTGTGCAATAAAATAAACAAATGTATGTGTTTCCACCTACTGTTTGTTAATATTGGCTTGACTTTGGCTTTGTTTATTACTCAAAATATGAAAATTTTAAGTTTTGAAATGTGTGACAATGCATAATTCTGCTGCCTTTGATAATTCCATGTTCAAATTCTCCCTCTAAATTTTTGCATAGTTATAAAAATCTTTTACAAAATGACAAAAATTTATATTTATTTGGGTGGAAATTATCAAAGTCTAATTGATTGCTTGCTTGATAAAAGTTAAAAAGATAATGCCTTATCTAACTAATAAATGAATGATTTTCATGTTTGACATGAATCTTTTGCACATATCATGAGATCATACTAGTCTACATTTCTTACTGAGTTGTTTGTATGGTTTTGAGAATAGACATAGACAAGTACAATGTTAATTGCAGATATTGTGATCCACTTAAACTCATGCATGGTATTAATGATTGATTGAAACAGTGAGCGATTATCATGTTTTGAGTTGATTGACATGAGTTGTATGTACCCCACATCTGATTGTATGATTGGTACAACCCTCCTCAAGATATGATAGAAAGCACTTTCAATACTTAAAACCTAGCTATTTAGGAGTATAAATGCTCAATTTGATCCATGTTGTTTGATCCTCATTAGGATTCTTTTTCACTTCACTTTGGAAGGCGATCCTCTTTGGGATTCTTTTGATTCATTCACAAAGAATGTATTCTAAAGACTTTATTGATTTTTCATCTAAACTGGATTTGTTCCTCTTTAGGAATCTTTTTGGATCATGATGTAGGTCATTCAGGTCTGTGCTTAGCACAACAAAGAATGCCTAGGTGTACTCCAGGTCTATGATTATCATAATAGAGGAGACACTTGTATGATTGCGCAGTTTATAAACTGTTTCACTTGGTGCATTGTAGTTACTTTAAAAGCAACCTATATTGGATAGATTAATACTCACCATAAACCAATATGTGTTGTTGACCACACAATCATGAGAATTTAGTTCTTCACTGTTGTATGTGATGTTAGGTGTCCCATGCTGAGCCTATCCACATATCAAAGAAAGTAATGTGAGTCTTTATTAGTGGATAAAGACTCAAGTGAAGAATTAAGCTAGTTTACTATCATTTCTCATGAGATATATGTGTGATTCAATATTAAAAATGAATGATTTGCATGATTTCATGATTTTGAAAAAGGTAAGTTTGGTGTTAATCTTGGACTTTGACAAAATCAAGCATGTTTGACTTTAATGTTTTGTAAAACATTAGTTTGTTGATTCATAGTTGATCATACCAAGTGACTGAACCAAAAATTCAAATCTTGTTGAGTCAAATGGTTTTGTAAAGAGGTCAGCCAATTGGTTGTCTGTTTGGACCTTGATCAACTTGTTCAGACCCTTTTCTGAGCAATCTCTCTGAAAGTGATATCTAATCTCTATGTGTTTTGTTTTTGAATGTTGAACAGGATTGTCAGTGATAAACATGACAACAGAATTGTCAATTTGTATGGGTGTTTTAAGAAAATTAAAGCCATAGTCAAGCATTTGGTTTTGAATCCGTAACACTTAAGAACAGCATGCAGAAGCAACTATGTATTCTGCTTTGGCTGTTGACATAGAGACATTGGTTTGTTTCTTGTGCTGCCAAGAGATCAATCTTGATCCAAGAAATTGACAGCTTCCACTGGTTGATTTCCTAGTGTTGTTGCATCCCTTATAATCACTGTCTGTGTATGCATATAAAGAGAAATCTCTATCTTTAGGATACCATAAACCAAGTGCTAGTTTGCCTTTCAAGTATCTAAAGATTCTCTTCACTGCATTAATGTGTGATTCTTTAGGATTTGCTTGATATCTTGCACACAGACATACTGCATACATGATATCTGGTCTGCTTGCTGTAAGGTACATCAGTGAACCTATCATAGATCTGTAAAGTTTCTGGTCAACTGACGTTCCTTCTGGATCTGGTCCAAACTTCAATCCAGTTACGAATGGTATTTTGCTTGATGTGCAATCAGACATGTTATACTTTTTCAAGATCTGATTCACATATTTGCTTTGATTGATGAAAATTCCTTCTACTGATTGATGAACTTGTAGACCTAGAAAGAATGTAAGTTCTCCAATTGAGCTCATTTGGAATTTGGATTGCATAAGAGTTTCAGACTCTTTGCAAAGCTCTGTGTTTATGGAGCCAAATATTATGTCATCCATATAGACTTACACTACTAACAAGTCTTGTTCTTTTCTTTTTAAGAATAATGTTTGGTCAGTTTTCCCACGGGAGTATCCATTCTGTAGCAGAAACTTTGATAAAGTTTCATACCACTTCTTGGGTGCTTGATGAAGACCATACAGAGCTTTATTTTACTTGTAGACTCTGTGAGGAAATTTTGGGTCTTCAAACCCTGGTGGTTGAGCAACATATACCTCTTCATCTATTCGACCATAAAGGAATGCACATTTTGACATCCATTTGGTAGACAGTGAACTTCTGTGATGAGGCATAAGCAAGGAATACGCGGATTGCTTCTAGTCTTGCTACGGGAGCAAAGACATCATCATAGTCAATGCCTTCCTCTTAAGTATAACCCTGGGCTATAATCCTTGCATTGTTTCTTATGACAATCCCTCTGTCATCTACTTTGTTTCTAAAGAGCCACCTTGTGCCAATTGCATATTGATCTTCAGGTAGATCTACCAGCTTCCATACCTCTTGCTTCTTGAATTGTTGTAGTTCCTATTGCATGGCTTCTATCCAATTATTATCTTTGAGTGCTTCAGTAATGTTTTTGGGTACAGTTAAGGATAAGCGATAAGAAACAAGAATACAAGCAAATTTTGTTGTATCAGATTGACTACTAGGCAATCTGGTGTTAAGGTCACCTATGATGTTTTCTATTGGATGATCTTTGTGAACTCTTGTTTTGGTGATATGATCAACATGAATTGTTGAATCAAGATTAGTGATTGTCTGATCATGTGATGATTGTTGAGCAAGAGTATCGGGTAATATGTGATTGTCTGGTTGAGGGATCTCAGAGAATGTTTGTGGGGAATCATGAAAGAAATCTAAGATTTCATCTTCATGATGTGTGTCTGGTAGTGAATGGTATCCTTCATCCTCATCAATAGTGTGTGGATGATGTTGTTTTGGTTTGTTGGTTTCTTGTGGTTGGTTGGGTGCAGGAGATGAATATACTGGTGAGGTTGATGATGTTCCTCTTGATGTGTTTGGTTGGTCGGGTGGATTTGAAACTGTTGTACATGAAGGAGTGTTAGTAGATCTCCTTGGAGGATCAGCAGTCAACAAAACATCAATGGGTGCTGGTGGAACCATTGGATACTCATTGTTATCCTTGGTACCTGAAACATCAAAATAAGATGTGTCAAATGAGTTGGTTAAAGCATCAATATCAAACAATCAGCTTGATCCAATGACTTTCTTAGTGAAAGAATGTTCATTAAAAACAACATCTGTTGTTTCTTCCACTATATTTAGTCTTGGATTGTATACTCTATAAGCTTTTGAGCTTCCAGAATATCCAACAAAGAATCCATCATCTGCTTTTGGAGAAAATTTGGATAATTGTTCTCTGGTGATTAATATTGATACAGAACATCCAAAGGCCTTAAGAAATCCGATATATGGTTTTCTTTTAAACAATAATTCATAAGGTGTTTTGGAATGTTCTTTAATGATTAATGTTCTATTTTGTATATAGCAAGCTATGTTTATGTCTTCAGCCCAAAATGATATGGGCAATAGAGAGTCAGCTGGCATGGTTCTAGATGCTTCTGTTAATGTTTTGTTTCTCCGTTCAGCTACTCCATTCTGCTGTTGAGTTCTTGCTATGCTGAATTGATGACTTATTCCTTTTTTGCACAAAAAGAAGAAATGTAGTCATTTTTAAATTCAGTGCCGTTATCACTTCTTAAAGATTTAACTTTAAGGTCAAGTTGATTCTCAATCTTTATGATAAAGGATGTAATGATTTGTGTTGTTTCTGTCTTGTGTAGTAGAAAGAAAACCCATATGAATCTGGAATAATCATCTACTATGACAAGGCAGTATTGCTTCTTTCCTATACTTAGGATGTTTGTTGGGCCAAAAAGGCCCATATGAAGCAATTTGAGTGATGTTTGATTAGAGTTACCAATTTAGACTTATGGGACACTCTGTGTTGTTTGCCTTTCAGACATGCTGTGTAGTGGTCTGTACAGAAGAATTCTTTTTGTGGTAGACCTATGACTAGATCACCTTTAACAAGTTTGTTCATTCTGTTAAAATTAGAGTGACCCAATCGTCTATGCCATAATTGGGAAACATCTTCTGTTGCTTTTGATAATAAACAAGTTTCAGGGGTTGATGCTGAAACATTGTTCATATCAACAATGTATGTGTTGTTTAGACTCGGAGTTTTCAAAAGGATATGTTCTTCTGGAATCTGAAAACCCGTCTTAAGGATGTAGCAATTGTTGGAGTCAAATAAGGTGGCATATCCCTTGTCACAGATTTGGGATACGCTCAGAAGATTGAACTGAAGATTGGAGCAGTAGTTGACATTCTCAAAACTAATCAACCCATTTGTTACAGTTCCTTTTCCAGTTATCTTCCCACCTGTTTTATCTTCTCCAAAGGCTACATTGCCTCCAAGTTTGTTCTTAAAATCCCGAAGGAGGGAACAGTTGCCGGTCATATGTCGGGAGTATCCACTGTCAACATACCATATGTTGTCAGCCTTCTTTGATGTTCCTATAAAATAGTAGAAATCAGTAGTTGAAGCAACCCAATCCAAGATGGTCTTGGATTTTTTACGTCTTTTCCGACAACGTTAATTTCTTCAAAACGGCATTGTCTGCTGGTTTTGGAACTCTAGAAACACTAGATTTCCTTTGATTTGTTTTAGCTCTATTGGGAGAAGTGCGTTGTACTCTTCTTTTATGATAAATGTTTTGGTGAGGAGTTTGTCTTGGTGCTCCTCCTTTGTTCTTGTTAGGAACAACTGTTTGTTTCTCAGTTGATTTGTCAACTTAAGGCTGTTTGTTTTGCTTTTTGTTTTTCTTATTGAAAAAACAGTTTGCAGTGCTATGGTTATTTCTTTCACAAATTGAGCAGTAATTGTGAAAATGACATGATTCTGTACTATGATTATTCATCTTATAGTATTTGCAGTACTTACCATATCTACATTTTTCATATGAATTGATCACACCACTCACAGTATGGCAACTCTGATTTTGATTGTTTATTGATAACTTTATTTTTCAAATTTGATTTTGATGGGATTTCAAAAGTTACTAACTGTTGTTTGGCTGAAAGGTTGCTTTGCCTTTCCCTTTGTTTGCCTGTTTGGGAGAGGCAGTGGAAGATACAGCCTTCCTTCCACCGGAACAGATACAAATCCTTGACTCTATTTCGTTTGTTTGTTTGATGTATCAGCCACACATGAAACCTTTTGAGTTTCAGTATTTGGCTAATCAGGCTCATCATTTAATAAATCATCCTCATCATCATCTGTTGTTTGTTCATCAAATTCATTATTTTCCCCTTGATAAAAGTCAGTTGATTTGATTTGTTGAAGTGTTGAATTTTTAACAAACTTTATCAAAGGTGATTTTGATGATGATGATGATGATTGTTTGGAGTCCTCCGTCTTTTCATGAGGATCAAGAGTTTCACCTTGTTTGTTGGTCATTGAATCAGGAAGAGGAATATAGTTTCATTATAAGGTTGATTCACCTTATGATATCCAAGTCCTGATGGGTCCTTAAAAGTCCGTTGCTGAGCAAGAAGTTCTTCGAACTTCTTATTGCTCACCTGAAACTTCTAAAGCTTCACTTTAGTTTCAGCTTGTAGTGATTTTGACTCAGTTAATGAGATAGAGACTTGCTCAACCTGAGCTGCCAAAGTTAGTTTTTCAGATATTAATTTGTCTAAATCTGTTTGTAATGAAAGTATTTTAGTCGCATATTGTTTCTATTTAGATGTTAAACTTTCATTTAAAATGTTTGTTTCTATAACTTTCTTTGATATTTTATCAGCATGCTCTCTATACCTATTTACCTCATCAATGCATGCTTGGCTACAGAGGTTTTCTTTTACCTCTTTCGGGATTTCTGTCAGTTTGTCTTCAACATCTGCCATAAGGGCATGATCTGAAGATGATGGTATATCAGCCTCATAAAGTCTTCAGTCACACTCTCTATCTTGTTTGATAATCATTGCTAAAGATTTTGAATGTTGATTTGGACTGTATTGTGTGGTTTGTAGTGGGATTGGTGCAGCTGAAATGCTGATTGGAGGTAGCACTTGTTTGTTTGAATGATATCCACCGGATGGTTGTGTTTGATGTGTGTTTTTGTCAACTCTGGGCTGTTGACATTTTCTTGAAAAGTTTCCATAAAGCTGACAGTTGTAGCACCTAACTTTGGTTTTATCAAAACCAATTCTTGTCTTTTTGTCCATGTTTAACTCCTGATTTCTTTGTAGAAACCATTTGGACCTGTATGCTATCATGGCCATGGACCATTGCAGATCCATCTCTTCTACCATATCAGGTAGAAGTTCATCCAAATCCTGTTGGATGATCTATGAAGGAGTCAGACTTACTCCTAGGAATGCCATAAAACTGGTTGAAAAGGCTGCATATGCTGCCTTTTGTTCTTCACTTTGAAGAATAATGGTGAGAGCATCCATGGGTTTTCAAGTCTGTGAATGTTTGCTTGTGGCTGTGATTGTTTGTTTGTTGCTGAAGAGTGAGGGTGGTGCTTGCTTTGGGGAGTGGCTTCATGAGAAACATGCATACCATTCTTCTTAGACTTGTGTTTGGTATTGGATGTTTCTGAAGATGACAAGAATGAAGTGTCATTAGAACCCAAGAATTCTTATTCTTCATCTTCCCCAGTGCTTGTGAGGAAAGCACTGTCTGTATGTTGGGTTTCCTTGAACTTATAAGCCTCTACATGTCTGATTTGGTTATTGTTCCTGGATTTTTCATCCATTTCCAATGCTTCAACCTTGGCTACTAGTGAGTCAAGGGATAGGGCTTCTAAGTCCAATGTTGCTTTCATTAGAGATACTGACTGAGTCCAACTCTCAGGCAATGTGTGCAACATTTTCTTGTTTATTTCAACAGTGTCATATTTTAGTCCATAAACTATCATTTCATTAACCAATTGGACGTATCTATGCAACAGTTGAGGGATGGATTCCCATGTATGTGATGAAAGGTCTCGTATTGGGTCCTTAGTTTTTCTTTCTTGATTTCCCGTATCTCTTCGCTACCTTCACACATAGTGTGGAGAACCTTCCATAATTCGTGTGCTGTTTTGAAATTTTCAACACGAGTCAAAATTTCAAAAGGCAGTGTCATAGCAAGAATACTATATGCCTTCATGTCTGTTTTGACCCGTTTCAGGTCATCACCAGCTACACTCTTCAGATTAACTGGCTTTTGGATGTTGTAATCTTGTCCTAATGTCAAGGGAATAAAAGGACATTCAGTGAAAGATGTCCATAGATCAGGATATTGAAAAATAATCCAATTTCTAACATTATCTTCCATTGCTTAAAATCTGACTTGTTCTTCAACCTGGGAGGTTTTAATCCACTGTTAGAACCAGTCATATCGTCAGCCATGTATGTTTAAATTTTAACTTAATAATAAAAATTTTTAAGTGAAATTTGTTTGTTTAAATTTTAGTCTGTTGCTAAAATTTGATTAATTCTAATTGTCTCTAGGATTTGTTTGATATTTGTTAAACCTTTTTAATTGTTTACCAAATAAAGGAAATTAATTAATTAATTAAATTCCTATGTAATGTTGCTTTCAATGCCACGGTGACAAGAAAGGAATATCGTGAAAAGGAATGTTTGTCCTTTTTAATTAATGTGTGGTCAACGTAGAAAAAGCTCAAAAACCCTAAAAACATAAGTTTTGTCTTTTGTGAGTTAGTTTTTGGATCAAAAAGTAGCTTCGAAAATTTCAAAAGAAGAATCCTGTTCTTCTTCGTTTCTTCAAATAAACAAACACAATTCCCTTGAATTGTGAATGTATTTTCAGATAAAAAACCTAGGGTTTTCTAGGGTTTTGATGTTTTGCGGTTCAACTATTCTTCAAAATTTCAACAAAACCGATTGTTGAATGAAGAACAAAAATGTGTTTCTAGTGAGATTGTCACCAGTTAGTGATGATAATGAACAATCAGATTGTTCAAATATGTTTGTTTCGAAGAAAACCAATGAAACAGTGTTCAACAGTATTCAAAAATGTTTGCAAAAATCCTTTAAAACTAATAAGATTTAAAGGTTTTAATGATGATTTTGTTGTTGAAAACCTTCTGTTGAATGATATTAACAAGAGGTAAACAATACCTGTGTATTGTTTTATCTATTAAAACAATAGAAATCTTGTGTATGTGTGATGTTTCAAGCTAGAAATTCAAAAACACTTCTTCAAAATCTACAAACCGATTCTGAAATCATGTTTGCTTGCATTTAATGAATGTTATGAGTAGAAGAAGATGAGTTTGAAGATTTTGCAGCTTGGAAATGTTTGTTTTGAAGCTAATGAACCACTGATTTCATGTTTGTTGAATGAGAGGATTGAAATCTATGAATGATTGAACCTGGCTCTGATACCACCTGATGAAATCAGCTTAAACTCATGATGAACATGAACATATTCAACATGAATAAAATGTTGATTCCCCCAAGGATCTTTTCAATATCTCTCAAACATCAACACACTAGAATCATGGTGCGGAAACCCATGATAATAGAGTATGAAATCAGTGTATGTGTGTGTTTGTGTGTGTGTGGTGTGTGTGCAAAACCACAATCACATAACTGCTTGTTTGTATTGAATTCATTCAAAAGCTTACAAAGGATTAGGGTAGCATGCTATTTATAGCCTATACACATAGCTATATACAATTACTAAAGTACCCTTATGTAAATGAAAATTACATAAAATAATCCCAAGTCTATAAGTTGTCCGCTGTGGATGATTAGCAGTCCACTGTGGATGTTAAGCTATCTGCTATGGAAGTCAGATAGCATGTCCGCTGTGTTGTGGATGTTGTCCGCTGTGAACACTTGTGTGTTTGATTGTATGTTGTCCGCTGTGGAATGTTCATCCGCTATGGAAGAACATCCGCTGTGAACACTTGTGTGTGTTTGCTTGT
Source organism: Flaveria sonorensis (assembly GCA_025506505.1). NCBI lineage: Eukaryota > Viridiplantae > Streptophyta > Magnoliopsida > Asterales > Asteraceae > Flaveria > Flaveria sonorensis. The sequence goes on along the minus strand of CM046435.1, from coordinate 28,708,943 downwards.
ATGTTGTCCGCTGTGGAATGTTCATCCGCTGTGGATGAACATCCGCTGTGGACAGTTCATCAGCTGTGGACTTAGGCATCCGCTGTGTGTGTTGTACATCCGCTGTGGGCACTTGGACTTGATCTTCATCTGCTACATCTTCTTAGTCATCCGTTGTGGAAAAGTCTTCATCTGCGGCCGACACTTAGCAAAAATTCCTTTTTATCTACAAACCTGAAAAAGAAATTTAAGCTATATTAGTGTATGATATGATTGTTAATGATGCTAATGTGTTAGTTAATGATTGTTTGAATGTCAGAACATATTATGTTAGATATATGTCGGATATGGCAAGCATCATACTTTTATGCATTAATTCTTAATGCACTTGTTGAGTCCAACACTTGCTCTGATTGATAAAAATTCCTTCATTTGATTGTTTAACTTGAAGAACAAGGAAGAACGTAAGCTCTCCCTTTGAACTCATTTGGAATTTTAATTGCGTAAGAGTTTCAAACTCTTTGAAAAGTTGGATGTTTGTGGAGCCAAAAATTATGTTATCCACATAGACTTGAACTACTAACAAGTCTTGTTCTTTTAGTTTTAAGAACAATGTCTGAACTATTTTCCCTCGGGTGTACCCATTTTGTAGTAGAAACTTAGATAAAGTTTCATACCACTTCCTAGGTGCTTGATGAAGACCGTACAGAGCTTTATCTAGCTTGTAGACTCTGTGAGGGAAATCCGGATCTTCAAACCCTAGTGGTTGAGCAACCCATACCTCTTCATCTATCTTTCCATATAGGAATGCACACTTGACATCCATTTGGAAGACTGTGAAGTTTTTGGATGAGGCATATGCAAGGAACACTCGGATGGCTTCAAGTCTAGCTACGGGAGCAAAGGCATCATCATAATCAATGCCTTCCTCTAAAGTATATCCTAGGGCAATTAGCCTTGCTTTGTTTCTTATGACAATTCCTCTGTCATCTGCTTTGTTTCGGAAGAGCCATCTTCAGGTAGATCAACCAGCTTCCATACCTCTTGCTTTCTAAATTACTGTAATTCTTCTTGCATTGCTTCTATCCAACTGTTGTCTGTAAGTTCTTCAATGATGTTTTTGGGTACAGTTAAGGATAGGAAGCAGAAGTGCAAGCAAATGTTTGTTGTGTCAGATTGACTTTATGTCAACCTGGTATTGAGGTAACCAATGATGTTTTCTATAGGATGATCTTTGTGAACTCTGGTTGTTGTAATCTGATTGTAACACCCCGAATTTTTATTCAAAAGAAAAAAAAACGAAGTATTCAGAAAGAAAAGTAAACGGGCACAAGATGAGGGGTGCAAGGTGTAAAACTGCACAAACTTCATTATTTTAATAATATAAGAGGTATGGCCGCCCATAAAGCAGGGATCTGCTTTCCTGCTCTCGGCCCGAAGAAGAAAAAGAAGAAGAAGAAGGAAATTTTGGGTTTTATGCATACCGGGAAAAGGGTTTTTCAAGATAACCGTATGGCTATGCTTGTTGTGGTTCGTATGGTATTCTGTGGTTTTATGTTTTGATGCTTGTTTTGAGGTTAGAATTGTTGCTAGAATGTTTAGATGCCCTAAGTATGCTAGATCTGTGCTTGGGTAGTGTTAGAATGCCTTTCGGATGATTTTTGGCAGTTTAGACACTTCAGAATGTTCCCATGCGCCCAACTGTCTTCATGCGCCCAGGGTCATGCGCCCCAACAGGGGACATGCGCCCAAACAGTATCCTTCATGCGCCCAAAAGTTGGCCATGAGCCTAAGTGTTGCTCATGCGCCCAAGGGTCCTGAAGCGCCTAAAGGTGGTGCGCCCAAATAGTGGTTCATGCGCCTATAAAGTGTGGAAATGGCCAAGTATGGGTGGTGCGCCCGCATAGTGCCCATGTGCCCAGAATTGTTTCTGTGGCTAAGTGTTGGAACGCCTGAATAGGGCTCATGTGCCCAAATAGTTCCCATGCGCCCAGGAGCTTTTATACTTAGAATTTTCTGTTCATACGCCCAGAATGTTATGTTGTGCCTAGTTTTAGACTTAGGGCTCTCTTAGGGGCCTTAAGAGGTGATGTTTGAGATAGGTCCCGTTAGGATGTGGTGGCTTCTGTATGATGTTGTGTTGTGGTTTATGTTGCGTGTGTGGTGTTGTCTTTCTTCGTTAAACAGCTTTCAAAACGTATGTATTATGTTTTATTATACGTTATGTATGATGTATGGCTTTACGTGGGTTGATGTTTGATTGAATCTAAAGTATTATGTAACGAAGTGAAAGACAATAATAATGAAAAGTGGAACGTAAAGAACGAAGGGAGTCTTTATGACTCGAAGGGAGTCTTTGTGACTCGAAGGGAGTCTTCGTGACTCGAAGGGGGTCCTTGTCGCGTACCCCGGTACTGTGTCGGTCTTCGAACATGATGCAGGGGTTTGTTTACAGGCCCCGGCACAGTATCGGTCTTCGGACATGATTCGGGGGTATTGCATGAGACAAGATCCAGATTGCAGTGAAAGATAATGATGAATGTATGAAACGTACGTAACGAACAATGATGAAGATAATAATAAATATTATCAATGTGTACGTATGATGTGTGATCACATACGATTTCGAAGGTTATGTTTTAACGAAAGTAAAGTATTTCATTTATAAAACTAGGACTCACTCAGCGTCGCTGACGTTTTGTATGCATAATAGTTGGCAGGTATTTTGTTGATGCTGAGGAGTTGCAAGCATGGATGCATAAGCTACTGGGAGTGTTTTGAAGACTGGCATCCACATTTTGACATGTTATTGTATTTTAATGTGCAAACGATTTATGTAACGAAATAACATGTTTTAATTATTAATGAAAGTTTTAAATTCCGCTGCAAAAGAAATGTTTATTTTAAATATTTTATGCAATGACGGTCCAGCTGTAAGCGTCCCGGGAACGGGGCCTTACACTGATCAAGAGGGATGGTTGAATCAAGATTAGTGATTGTTTCGTTGGGTGATGATGAATGAGTAAGGGTATTTGTTGGTGTTTGTTTATCTGGCTGTGTGCTTTCATTGAATGTTTGGAGTGAATCATGAAAGAAATCTAAGATTTCATCTTCATGATGTGCATCATGTAATGAATGATAGTCATCATCTTCTTCAACTATGGTAAGATGTTGTTGTTGGGTGGTCACAGGTGTTGATGAAGATGGTGTGTTTGATGATGTTTCTTCTGATGTGTGTGTTTGTTCTGGAGGAGTTGAAACTATGGTACTCGAAGGAGTAATGTTTGTTTTCCATGGAGGATCAGTAGTTAAAGGAACATCTATGGTTGTTGGTGGAACCATGGGAAACTCATTGTCATCCTTGGTACCCGAAACATCAAAGTAAGATGTGTCAAATGATTTTGTTAATGAGTCAATATCAAACAACCAGTCTGATCCAATGACTTTCTTAGTGAAAGAGTGTTCATTAAAAACAGCATCTGTGGTTTCTTCAACTATATTCAGTCTTGGATTGTATACTAGGTAAGCTTTGGAGCTTCCCGAGTATCCAACAAAAAATCCATCATCTGCTTTTGGAGCAAACTTAGATAATTGTTCTCTCGTGTTTAATATTGAAACATAAAATTCAAACGCCTTAAGAAATCCAATGAAGGGTTTTCTTTTAAACATTAATTCATATGGTGTTTTGGAATGTTCTTTAATGATCAATGTTCTGTTTTGAATGTAACAAGTTGTATTGATTGCTTCAGCCCAAAAATATATGGGTAATAGATAGTCAAATAGCATTGATCTAGAAGCTTCTATTAATGTTCTGTTCCTCCTTTTAGCAACTCCATTTTGCTGAGGAGTCCTTACTACACTGAATTGATAACTAATTTCTTTCTCTGCACAAAAAGAAGAAATAGAGTCATTTTTAAATTTGAGACCATTATCACTTCTTAAATATTTAACTTTAAGATCCAACTGATTCTCAATTTTAGTGATAAAGGATTTGATGATTTCTGACTTGTGTAGTAGAAAGAAAACCCATGTGAATCTTGAGTTATCATCTACTATAACAAGACAGTATTTCTTCTTTGTCACACCCCCGCTAATAGAGGAAATACGATGATGTAACAGACAGGATCGTCATAACACATTGATCATTAATAGAGATGCATTAAATGAGGAAAACCAACGTGTCATAACGTCACCCAACACAAATGGAGACTTGTGTCGCAGTCAGTCAAATCCATGAAAAAACATAGTCATCAACAAAATAAATATGAATCCCACTACCCGAGAACAAGTACGAAAACATGAGCAACAAAGATAGTCCAAAACGAAAGAAAATTATCAGAAACACCCCAACAAGTCTAAAATGCATTTTTTAATGGTCATCACTAAGGCAACATCCTTAGCTATCCTCAATCGTTGTTACCTGAAAAGATATGCTCAAAAGGGTCAACATATTGTTGGTGAGTTTGCAGGTTTAAATAATGAACAAAACTTGATGCTATGTAATAGTCTGGTAGGACATAAGTGCATAGATTTATAAGCAAGTAATATCACATGTAATCATGAGCATCACAACTAAACCTATGACGTACACACAGAACTTGTCGGAACATATTCACCCTAGGGACTGTCTGTGGCCACTTCAGTCCCAACTAGTATAATAACAAACAAGGGAGGGGGTGTCAGCCCGATAGTACTATCAATACCTGTCTGTCGGCTCCAACACCAGAGTTAAATAGTTGTTAATAAAGAACCACACAGAAAACTCATGCATGTACCAGATATAAACTTGCAAAACAGTAACACATAGTCCCAAATGAATAATTGATGTCATAGCAAGAAAAATGGGTTGAGCATACTTTTACCCCATGAAATTATAAATAATTGTAATAAAACAGGGTAGTGGAACTCACCTTGATGTAGGTCATAGGCTTCTACTAACGCGCACAAACCAACAACCAATTACCTATATTTGCAGATAATTAAGCTTATAAACACATTTAATAAACATTATTATATTTTCTTATCTGCCTCGGGTTGGTTCGGAATTGATGCGTGACTCACACAATATATCTGTTTATATCTTATTTTTTTACCTAATTAACCCAATTACTCATATTATTAAACTCGAGTAAACATATATATATATATATATATATATATATATATATATATATATATATATATATACAAACACTATTAATATTATTATTACATGATTATTTACATATCTATATATTTATAGTCACATGTTGACACTTAATCATACATATTCATGCTCACATACTATATACGTTACATTCATATGCTCGAACCATTACACACAATACACCACATTATAATTATATATAAGTATACAAAACACACACTTGAAGTCATATATACAACATATATATGATACTTAAACAAATCAATACACACATATACACATGGCTATACATGCTAGCACACACCAACGCACACTACAAATATATATATTACCCAACACACACACACACACCCACACACCATCATAAACAACACACATACAATCACACATGACATATATTAACACACACAAACACACACATATATATACCATATATATATCACAAAACACACACACGACAATGATACATACATTCACGACACACCATCACGGCACCACCGTGGCACCACCGCCGCACCAACGACGCAATCACACACACAATAAACACCGCCGCGCACCACCAAATCATACCGAACAAAATGATAATGAAACTTAATGAAACGAAGAAATAAACGAACGTTTTACCTGCGAAAAGACGCAACAGATAGACGAGGATGGTTGACGGCGGTTGACGGCAGAAGGGGGCTGCTCTGTTTGGTGGTCGACGGTAGGGAGGCTGGGCGACGGTTTCACGGCGGGTGGGGAGGTTGAATATAATAATAATAATAATAATAATAATAATAATAATAATAATAATAATAATAATAATAATATAATAATAATATAATTTTCACTTTAAACCTGAATTATTTAAAAATTAATTCCTTTTAGTTTGAAAAATATTTATTTTAAACCTTGAACTTTTTGTTTCTATTTTTATTTGTACCAAACTTTAATACGTAACCCTTAACAAACCAACTTAACGAAATTACATATACGAGTTATGGTGTGACGCGATATAATATTAGCGCGTTCAAAACTTGCGGCGTCGCAAGTACGCTTTGCTAGGTTTTCACGAATAATAATAATAATAATAATAATAATAATAATAATAATAATAATAATAATAATAATAATAATAATAATAATAATAATAATAATAAAATATTACTCAATCTATTATTTAATAATTTAAAATTTTAACATGACTAGCTAATGACAACATTTAACGCAATTACGAACAAATTAATTACACGTAAACATTTAATGCATAAACGATTGATAACGAACTTCAGGTTAATTAATGAATCTGAGAGTGACGGGTGTCACAATATCCCCCAGTTGAGAGAATTTCGTCCCGAAATTCAGCTGGAGTTGGATGCTGAAACTCTATTTATAAACAAATGCGGATATTTACGTTTCATATGATATTCACATCCCCAAGTAACCTTAGGGCCCCTCTTAGAGTTCCACGATCCCCGACGATTTGAATCTTACAACGCTTCAAATGCTTAACCTCTTTATCCATAATTTTTATCAGTTACTTCGTAAAGTGAAGTTGCTCATCAATTCGGATTTTCTGGGTTGGCACGTGAACAGAACCATCAGCCCAACATCTCTTGGGATTTGATACATGAAACGTATCATGAACACCACCTAACTCGTGAAGTAACTTTAGTCGATAAGTCACAGAATAATTATTTCGATGATCTCAAATGGTCCTATATATCTCAGAGCTAATTTACTTTTCATTTTGAATCGTATGATTCCTTTCCAAGGACTTTCAACAAGACCTAATCTCCCAGTATAATTCTAAAGGTTTCATTCGTCTATCAGCGTACGAAACTTTTCAACAAGGCCTGATCTCGCAACATAAGTGATAGGTACGAAACCTATCACTATATTCTCCCATCTCGAATTTGAATTTCTAGTTTTTCCAAGAATCCCAAATCCTTCTAATGTTCTTCTTTAACCTTGAAACATGTTAACATTCACTAGCATAAGTGGCAATATCCTTCTTTATACCTAGCCACTAATAGAACTCCCTAAGGTCTTGATAAATATTGTCCGTTGTTGGGTTTTCACAAGTTAAACTGATCTATTTTATCCTTATAAAATAGAAGAACGCAGCGGAATATATAATTTTAAACTTGTTACAAAGAGCTAATATATATATATAAAACATTTTTATATAAAATCAGTCAAAACTCATATGAATCGATATATGAAATCATGCTTACAAACAACCATAGAAGGTATAAATTACTACCTTCAATAATGAGGTCGGCAGGAGGTGAACGAGGATGGCAGCTCCTAAAGCAAGAAGCCTCAAGCTGGTCTACCCACGAGCCACCAACAAGAACACCGGTTGCTAGGATTTTCACTTATACAACTCCCTTTTCTTTCTCTAGACCGATCGAGAGAAAAGGGGTTCTTACACTTTTGTGTTCTCAAGTCGTGTATTTAGAGAGATCTGCAAGCAATCTTATATTGCATGTCCTTGGAAACATAAAGTTCAGGAGAGAGAAAAGTGGGTGGGGCCCAGCCCCTTAACCCATCCGCATTTCTCAGAACAACATCCGCATTAGTTAATGCGGATGAAGTTGTTCTCCCGCATTTGTAAATGCGGGTGAAGTAATTCGTCCGCATTTGCAAATGGTCATCCGCATTAGTTAATGCGGATGTATGTTTCCATCAGCATTTCCAGAAATGCTCATCCGCATTTGTTCCAAAACAAATGCGGACAGGGATTGTTCATCCGCATTTGTAAATGCGGATGAGTAAACATCATCCGCATTTGTTCAACCACATCAAATGCGGTTGTGTAAAACGAATGCGGATGAATTAATATTCCTCTCTCTTTGAAATAAATTATCCATATAATTTATATACAACACAAGTGTAAATGTTTGGAAACCCAATTTCCAAATATTCTAAGTGTTAATATTTATTTATATGATCATATCATAAAACAAATATCTTTGGTGTTTGTCTAGCTCGTTATTGGGTATGACCCGACTTGGATCATGACATACTAGCCACATCAATTCAATATGTATTTTGGGCAGATCATTTCCATCAATCTCCCACTTGCACAAGATACATAGAGGATTGATGCAAGTAGCAAATACCGCCTAACAACGGTTTACTACCCCTAATATGCATGACTAAGTGCCATTCAATAACATCATTCCTTTCAAGTCCCTTACTTGAACTGATTTAGGTGAATCCAATCATATATCCTTTTGTTTCAGATGTCATGTTAAATCCAGGGACATAGAATGATCATTCCCTGTTGATTTAACTTTATCAGGCCTTAGACATCATACTCTCAACGAATAAGAGGAACAAATCCCATCTTGACTACATACGTTTATCACAATCACCTTGTATCACACCTGAACATAGCCTTGTGTATTGTCCATTATTTCAGAACATGAAGAACTAGATCAAGGTATAATATTTGGTGAATATCAAAACCCAATATGTATCTCAGGTCAGAGGACACTATGATATTCGCCTTTACTCAAATTTACTTATGATCAATTATAAAATTCCATGCAGTAACATTTGAGAGCGGGTCAGTCCAATATTTGTATCCCACAAATATCTATGAACCTTGGTAGCAACCTTTTGCTCTATATTCATACCTTATGAATATCTACCAATCCATGTTCATAATAGTCTTACATTCATATTTGTTCCCACAAATATAACCGACTACGGACATTTAGAATAATAAACATATTCATGGATGTAAACATGCTAAAATGGAACATAACTCAAAATGTCATAATTTATACAAAGAGTTAGTATTACATTCGTTCCAAAGTTAAAATACAAAACAGATCAAATCCAATCACTAGAATATCGAAGTCCTAAGGCACAAGTATGACTCTCATGCTTTGCCCTTTCAAGGAGCTTCGTGAGTGGATCCGCAATATTTTGATCTGTGTGAACTTTGCGAATACATATCTTTCCCTTTTCAACTTCATCCCTTATGTAGTTGAATCTCCGCTCAATGTGCCTTGTCTTTTGATGTGCACGGGGTTCCTTGATTTGAGCAATCGCACCCTCGTTATCACAAAAGATCTCTAGGGGGTCTTGAATGGTAAAGACTACCCCTAGATCGGCAATGAATTTCTTTAACCATGCAGCCTCTTGAGCTGCCAATGAAGCGGCGATGTATTCGGATTCTGTAGTGGACAATGCTACCACGTCCTGCTTCGAGCTCTTCCAGGACACTGCCCCTCCATTCATAATGAAGACATACCCCGATTGTGATCGAGAATCATCTCGATCAGTCTGGAAGCTCGCATCCGTGTAACCTTTTACAACGAGCTCCTCCTCACCAGATCCATATATTAGAAACATATCCTTAGTCCTCCTAAGGTATTTCAATATACTTTTAACAGCCATCCAATGGCTATTACCTGGATTCTGTTGATATCTACTTGTCATGCTTAATGCGCATGACACGTCCGGTCTAGTGCATATCATTGCATACATGATGGATCCTATAGCAGATGCATATGGGATTTCCTTCATTCTTTCTTGCTCATCCTTTGAGTTCGGACATTGAGATGTACTCAATATTGTCCCTCTTTGAATAGGTACCATACCTTTCTTAGAGTTTTCCATCTTGAACCTTTTCAAGATTTTATCAATGTATGCACTTTGGTTTAAACCTATCAACCGTCTTGATCTATCCCTATAGATCTTTATTCCCAAAATATAGGCGGCTTCACCAAGATCTTTTATGGAAAAGCAACTTCCAAGCCAGGCTTTAACACCTTCCATGGTTGGAACATCATTTCCAAATAGTAGTATGTCATCAACATACAATACTAAGAATGTGATAATGCTCCCACTAGCCTTTTTATACACACAAGCTTCATCAGCGTTCTTGATGAATCCAAATTTCTTGATCTCTTCATCAAAACGTTGATTCCAACTTCTCGATGCTTGTTTCAATCCGTAGATTGATTTCTTTAACTTGCATACTTTATTAGGATGTTTTGGATCGACAAAACCATCAGGCTGAACCATATAGACAGTCTCTTCGAGATGTCCATTAAGGAAAGCGGTTTTGACATCCATTTGCCAAATCTCATAGTCATAATATGCAGCTATGGCAAATAATATCCTAATTGACTTTAGCATTGCCACAGGCGAGAATGTTTCATCATAATCAACCCCTTGAGTTTGAGTGAAACCCTTTGCTACAAGTCTTGCTTTATAAGTATCCAAGTTTCCATGCATATCGGTTTTCTTCTTGAAAACCCACTTACATCCAACCAGTTTGGAGTTAAGTGGTGGTTCAACCAATTCCCATACTTGGTTGTCATACATGGATTGCATCTCAACGTTCATGGCTTCTAGCCATTTGTCACAATCCGAATTGGACATTGCATCATGGTATGTAGTTGGTTCATCCGAGTCAACCACATAGCATCCATTCATGAAAAATCCATATCTTTCAGGTGGAATGCTAATTCTACCAGATCTGCGAACGTTTTGTGTGTATTGATCAACCATTTGATCATTATCAACAACCTCTTGTTGATCGCTAATTTCAACCAAACGTGTATTGGCTTGTGGTTCTTGATCCTCATCAATTTCCACTGTTCTATACGTCGTTTCTTCCATAAGAAACTTAGTTTCCAAGAACTCAGCTTTCGAGCAATAAATACCTTTTGCTCGGTTGGATCAAAGAAGTAATATCCCATACAGTCTTTGGGATATCCAACAAATATACACTTAATGGATCGACTTTCTAACTTGTTTTGGGTGTTCTGCTTCACATAAGCTTCACAACCCCATACCTTTAAATATGATAGTGATGGAACTCTTCCATGCCATATTTCAAAAGGTGTCGTATCCACTTTCTTGGTTGGGGCCATATTCAAAATACGAGCCGCGGAGAGCAATGCGAAACCCCAAAATGATAGAGGTAGTGAGCTTCTAGCCATCATAGATCGAACCATATCCAATAAGGTTCGGTTTCTCCTTTCAGACACACCATTATGTTGCGGTGTTCCGGGTGGAGTAAGTTGTGAGACAATCCCACAACTCATAAGATGATCTTGAAAAGCATCACTCAGGTATTCACCTCCTCTATCTGAACGAAGAACTTTGATTGTTTTATTGAGTTGATTTTCTACTTCATTCTTAAAGATTTTGAACATTTCAAAAGCTTCATGTTTGTGTGTCAACAAGTACACATAACCATAACGACTATAATCGTCGATAAAGGTAATGAAGTATCTCTCACCATTCCTTGTCATTGTCTTAAAAGGACCACATACATCCGAATGTATGATTCCTAATAAATCCTTTGCCCTTTCGTTAGTACCACTAAAGGGCAACTTGGTCATCTTTCCTTGTAAACAAGATTCACACTTATTAAATGAACCATTTTCATTTGTTTCCAAAAGACCATTCTTTTGAAGTGTTTGAATCCGATTCTTGTTTATATGCCCAAGACGACAATGCCAAAGATATAAATCACTTAAACCCATTTTAAGTTTCTTGGTGCTTGTTTGGTATAACGAGTTATTAAAAGATGAGTTATCATGAACCAATTCATAGATACCATTATAAGGCATAGCCTCAAAATAAAATACATCATCCATAAAAACACAAATACCATTGTTTACAAACTTTAATACATAACCATATTGTTTTAAAAGGGAAACAGAAATTATGTTCCTAGTCAAACTAGGAGCATACAAGATGTTTTTCAAGACAACTTCCAAACCATTTGGAAGCTTCAAAACATAGTCTCCTTGGGCTTCAACATCAACTTTTGCTCCGTTGCCCATGTAGAGACTTGTGTCTCCCTTCTTGAAATGCTTATTTCTTTTGAACCCCTGCAACAAATTGCAAATATGAGTTCCACATCCGGTATCCAATACCCATGTGTTTGAAGAAATAACATTCAATTCAATATGAATCATGAAAGTTGTACCTGAGGTCTGCCCAGCATCCCTCTTGTTTCTCAACTCTTTGAGATAGGTTGGACAATTCCTCTTCCAATGTCCTATCTCACCACACTCAAAGCATGGATCGTTCTCCGTTACCGTAGGCTTCTTAAGCTTTGGTTTTGGAGGTTCAGTTCTTGCCTTTCCCTTACCCTTTCCTTTGATGTATCCCTTTCCTTTAGCAACATTTGCCTTGGGATCGGGGTGTTGCCTTTTCTTGTTGCCTCCCTCATTGATCGTGAGGACGGGTAAAACCCTTTTACCCATCCCCGCCTCGGCCGTTTTGAGCATTGCGTGAAGCTCACCAATGCTCTTGTCCCACCCGTTCATGTTATAATTCATGATGAACGTCTCAAACCTTTTAGTTAGGCCATTAAGGATCAAATCCGTGGCCAACTCTTTTGAGACGGGACAATTTAGCCTTTCAAGGCGATCAATGTGGCTCTTCATCTTAAGTACATAAGATGAAACCGATTGAGTTTCTTCCATGCGACATGCATGAAGCGCTCGAACCGTTTCGAAGCGTTCTACCCTTGCTTGTTGAAGGAACATTTCCTTCAACTGGGTAATCATGTCGTATGCCCCATGATGCTCTAAATCCTTTTGGAGCTCGGGAATCATAGTTCCCAACATGAGGCAAGAAACCTGCACAGAATCCTCAGTGTGCTTAACCCAATCGTTATAGGCCTCAACATCATCAACATCGGGTTCGTCGGGAATGGGATCGTCTAGTACGTAAGATTTCTTTTCTTGCTTGAGAACGATTCTCAAGTTACGAAACCAATCCATAAAATTATTATGGTTAAGACGATCCCTTTCTAATATAGTTCTTAGTGATAGGTTATGGACGGTCGGGGTGGGAGCGTTGTTGTTGGCGGCCATTTCTACAAACAAAGTTCATTTTTAGTATTTCCGAAAATAAAACTTTAATTATTAATACCCCTTTCACGTCTCATAGACAATTAATAATTAAAATCTAGAATCCAACGTTACATTTAAATAATGGTTAGGTGACCTTTATCCCATCATTTAAATTAACAAGGTAGTCAACACTTGACAATTGCAACCCTTTGCAACTTCTAGTTTTATGGGATCGGTTAAACATCTTTATGTTTAGTTGGCATGTTTAATCCCATCAACACCATTGTACACCATGCTTCGGTGACCCTATTCACATGGTTTCCAACTCAAGTTGTCCTACTTACACACACGTGTGAGTTTACACATACAAGTGGTTAGGTGACCTTTATCCCACAAATATGTTAACCCCACCTCAAACACACAAGTTCCCTAAGAGTGGTTAGGTGACCTCTATCCCACAAATAGTTCCCAAGTGATTCGAGTGTTGTGTAAAAGGATGGTGTTAAACTTATTTCAAAAGGGATTTTAGTTTTCGTTAATTCTAGTTTTGAAAACTATTTTGCACCTAACATTTGCATGCATTCAAATGTGTGGTACCCAGTGTGAAACAATTTTCAAGGGTTCTTTCAATAAAATCAATTTTATTGTGAACACATTAACTTTTAATAAACCCTTTTATTACCCATGTTTATAAGAACCAGTTTTATGCTTGTTGTTGATTTTAAATTGTTTAAACATGCATATCCATATATCACAAAACAATAATAAAACAACCACACAAGCATCACATGAGTCCATAACCGTAGCCATCTAAGCTTAACATCACTTGTTGACCGAAACAAGTGAGTTAATAAAGTCGTTTCTAAGGGTGAAAATGACACAACATTGTGCCGGTGAACTCCCACTTGATCCCGTATCCAAATGCTTCAAGTGTCCACCTTGTGTTGTGACTCTTCCAATCCATTTGGGTCTCTATTTAGGCTTTGACTTCAGCACCAAACTCCTTTGGGCCTTCATCTTCTCCTTTCGGTTAAAACCGAGAAAGATAGTCTTGTTGCATCTTCTTTTACAAAACATATCCTAAATACAATTTTTCTAGTAAAAGTAAAGTGCAACTAGCCTATTTATTTACATACCAAATGAAAAATAAATAAATTACATACCCAATACAAAGAATAAACATGTTTAATTATTACAAACCATTTGAATAATTAAAACAGATCACAACACATTCATCCATAGGTCTCGGCTTTGGTTATGAACAAATAAAATACATATCCACATATGTAAGCAAAATCCAAAAGCATCCCCTTGAACCATAGATTCTCGGCTGAAGCATAAACAGCTGAGAACCACGGTTTTGTTTCCAAAACAAAATCATCCAAATGATATAAATTTTCCAAGATTCCTATATGCATGTCTAAATAGATCTTGAAAAATAAGGGATACTAGGGCTGAAGCCTCTCGGCTTTTGGTGAATCATCACCAAGAAACCGAATTTTCAGTCCAAATGAAGCATGTATCCATATAACCGGCTCTTGATGCCATTGTTGGGTTTTCACAAGTTAAACAGATCTATTTTATCCTTATAAAATAGAAGAACGCAGCGGAATATATAATTTTAAACTTGTTACAGTGAGCTAATATATATAAAACATTTTTATATAAAATCAGTCAAAACCCATATGGATCGATATATGAAATCATGCTTACAAACAACCATAGAAGGTACAAAGAACTACCTTCAATAATGAGGTCGGCAGGAGGTGAACGAGGATGGCAGCTCCTAAAGCAAGAAGCCTCAAGCTGGTCTACCCACGAGCCACCAACAAGAACACCGGTTGCTAGGATTTTCACTTATACAACTCCCCTTTTCTTTCTCTAGACCGATCGAGAGAAAAGGGGTTCTTACACTTTTGTGTTCTCAAGTCGTGTATTTAGAGAGATCTGCAAGCAATCTTATATTGCATGTCCTTGGAAACATAAAGTTCAGGAGAGACAAAAGTGGGTGGGGCCCAGCCCCTTAACCCATCCGCATTTCTTAGAACAACATCCACATTAGTTAATGCGGATGAAGTTGTTCTCCCGCATTTGTAAATGCGGGTGAAGTAATTCGTCCGCATTTGCAAATGGTCATCCGCATTAGTTAATGCGGATGTATGTTTCCATCAGCATTTCCAGAAATGCTCATCCGCATTTGTTCCAAAACAAATGCGGACAGGGATTGTTCATCCGCATTTGTAAATGCGGATGAGTAAACATCATCCGCATTTGTTCAACCACATCAAATGCGGTTGTGTAAAACGAATGCGGATGAATTAATATTCCTCTCTCTTTGAAATAAATTATCCATATAATTTATATACTACACAAGTGTAAATGTTTGGAAACCTAATTTCCAAATATTCTAAGTGTTAATAAAACAAATATCTTTGGTGTTTGTCTAGCTTGTTATTGGGTATGACCCGACTTGGATCATGACATACTAGCCACATCAATTCAATATGTATTTTGGGCAGATCATTTCCATCAGGAGTACCCGACTTGTGTGCCTCATTCATAACTAGTTATCGCACATTTTCCCACTTTGGTACACATATTCGAACCACGTAGTATTTTACACCATCCTTCTTGAGTTCCATGTGTTAATCTAACCCATGAAACTCTTTTCTTGCTACGTTCTCCTTCGTCAGTGCCTCACCCTATGTAGTTAAAATCTATGTCTTTAAGTTTAATTGTATGGACATTCCTTAATCTCATGTACGTAAAGGTTTTGACATCCTACTTTCTTCCAATTTGTCAGCCACCACATTCGCATTTCCGAGATGATATCGAATCTCACAATCATAATCGCTCAGGAGCTCAACCCATTGCCTCTGACTCATGTTCAATTCCTTTGATAAAAAAATACGTAGGAGGCTTTTACTATAACGCCCAATTCCAAACCATGCGTCGAATAATTACTCTTGAATTTTTTATTTCTTTTTAAGATACTGAGCGGCATAGGCGGTTACTTTGTCCTCCTACATTAGGACGCAACCAAGTCCTTGATGTGACGCATCGCAGAATACCACAAAATCATTTGAGCCATCCAAAAGAGTCAATATTGGTGTGTTACACAACTTGTCCTTTAATGTTTGAAAAGCCTTTTCTTGCTTCGATCCCAATTGAATTTCTTATTCATTTGGGTTAACATTGCCAAAAGTTGGGTAATCTTTGAGGAATACACAATGAACTGTTGCTAGTATCCAGCCAATTTCTAGAGTTGTCGGGTCTTCGAAGGCATCTTAGGTGTATCTCACTTCTTTACTTCTTCAATCCTTCCTGGATCAACGTAAATTCCCTACTCATTAACCACTTGACTGAGAAACTTCACATCACACAACCAGAACTCACACTTGAAGAATCTGGCATAGAGTTTATCTTCTCCCAACAACTATTGTATTACCCCAGATGTTGCTCATGCTCTTCTTTAAGTGGTGAACAGATGAGGATACCCTTTATAAACATAATCACAAACATGTCCTGGTACGTCTTGCATACTTGGTTCATTAACTCCATGAATATTGCTGGAGCGTTTGTCAAACCAAACGACATAACTAAGAGCTGTCTTTGGTAAATCCTCTTCATGAACCCTCAACTGGTGATAGCCCGACCGAATATCGAACTATGAGAAGTATGTTGCTTATTGCAACTAATCAAATAGATCATCAATTCTAGAGGAGTGGATATTGCTTTTTGATGGTCAACTTATTTAACTCTTGGTAATCAGTGCACATCTAGAACGAACCATCCTTCTTTTTAACCAACACGGTCGGTGCTCCTCACAGCGGGTGACTAGGTTGAGTAAAACTTTTTATCCAAGATCTCTTATTGTTGACTTGATAATTCTTTCATTTTCGATGGTGCAAACCATAGTGTGTCTTGCAACAAGAGTTGCTCTAGGGATCAGATCATTCTAGAATCCTACTTGTTAAGGAGGGGGCAATCCTGATAAGTCATTAGGAAAATCCATTGGAAAATCACATACCATAGGAATATTCTTCAACTTTCTTCCTTCTGTTTTCTTTTCTACCATTAGTACTAGAAATGTGTACCACCGCTTATTTAGGCATTGACGAATCATTCTGAAAGAAATAAGTCTTAGATCCTTTCCAGGTCGTTCTCCTTGAATCTTAACAATGTTGCCATTTGATAGAGAATTACGTACTACCTTCCCTCGACGGACTATCTCGGCTTCATGTTTTGATAACCAATCCAAATAATATTAAGACTATGTCAAAGACATGATCTTCTTGTACTTTGCACAACCTCTAATGATTACCATTGGCCATCTCAACCGAGTAACTAATTTCTAAGCAACTTGGGTTCATGCCGAGAAAAGGAGTAATTTCAGAAGACTCAAAGCTATCATCTACCACGGTATCAATTAACACAGATGCGTGATAGTTATTGAGGATATCTGCACCCGTACCAATGGTTAGTTCTTGGCGAGCGTCTTCCGCTCCGACTGCAAATGCACGACTAGGTGCCGGATTTCATGATTTTTATGAGCTTGATTTTCGTAGTTTTTCCGATCCCTAATTTGCGGTGATAGCCATCTATTTGTTCCCTACTTGTTCTCGTGCCTGATTTAGCCTAGGACATACATTACAATTATAACTCACGCATTCATCTTCTTGTTTTAAGCATAGTTGCTCATATCCATTACAGTTTCTATTTTTCTCAATCTAACAGGTCAGGCCTATTGCTTCCCCTTTCTTGTGATACCCTGTTGACTAGCACATCAAGAGTTTCTTGTATGTACAACCAATGTTGTCTTTAGTATCATTGCCGACTACATTATCATTTCCACCATTTCTTACTCCAATCCATCAAGATCATCACATGGCCTAGTTCCGGCACATTCTTAGTATACCGGTGATGCTTATATATAGGGTTCCCCGTGGCGTTCCCACCACATCCACGATATACCGAGAATAGTCCTTAAACTGGTTACATGACATCCGATTATTCCATTAAGGCATAATGCTAAAACATTCAAACTGTTAACGCTCCAAGTCTTTGAGATCGATCTAATGAACAAAGCAATACATGTGCAGAAAGTATCACCACTTTACTACAACTCTCCGAAGACCACGTACATTACAATCAAATAGTTAATTACACAATCACTGAAATGCTAAGAGAAACAACATATCATAGAGACTAGGACTAATGCTAGAATATGAATTCTATAAAGGCCCTAGATAGGTTAGAGCTTACATAAGAGTAAAGGTTATATATGTTCCTTGACATTAATGAAGTCTTTTAAGGACAATGACTCTGTGAGCCAAAGTATTGGAATGAAAGGTTTGTATCAACTATGACCGTTATCTCAAGGCAGGGTTTGCTATACTTCACATGCACCGCAAATTGCAATTACGTGTGCACCCGTGATTGAAATTTGCTTTGAATGCTCAACCCTAGCTCATCCTACCCGAGTTAAATCATCTTGTCAAGTACTGAGTGTTATCCATGTTTGGAGTATTAAGGATATAGAAATTAACCAAGAGTTAATTAGCCGGGGATGTATTATGAAAACAATTAAGAAAGAATTCACTTGAGAAAGAATAGTCAGAGGAATCCATTTAGCATAGCTAAGAATCCGATAGAGTAGTCATCTGCCTTGAGTACATCGTGTCTCTTGTCTTCTAGTGTCTTGTTAGTCAACGTGTTCGTCTTTCGAGATTCAGCCCAACAAGTTGTAAACAAGGGCGCCTATAACAAATGTGACACCAATGAACGTACGAAATAGAGGTTGGCTTAACAACATAAGTCCTTTAAAGAATTCTTATAACAACACTTATCAATCCAAACCAAAAATAAGTCAATTACCTAGCGAGAGGATGCGCTTATTGAATACTTTTTTTAGGTACAAATAGATAATCCAATGACCATAATTTCCCAAATAAGTATAACAGTAATAGCATGTAGATAGGGTACTAAACATAACCAATAATGCACTTAGAAGATTCACATGTATATCATTGCACACATAATCCTATTATGCATACTACATGTGGGTACTTAGGTTATAGTCTAGGTTGAGTGTTCCATCTAATTCTCTATAACTAATGGCTCTGATAGCAATCTTGTCACACCCCCGCTAATAGCGGTAACACGAGGATGTAATGGACAGGATTGTCATAACACATTGATCATTAATAGAGATGCATTAAATAAGGAAAACCAACGTGTCATGACATCACCTGACACAAACGGAGACTTGTGTCACAGTTAGTCAATTCCACGACAAAACATAGTCATCAACAAAATAAATATGAATCCCACTACTTGAGAACAAGTACGAAAACATGAGCAACATAGATAGTCCAGAACTAAACAAAATTATCAGAAATGCCCAAGCAAGTCTAAAATGCATTTCTTATGGTCATCACTAAGGCAACATCCCTAGCTATCCTCAATGGTTGTTACCTGAAAAGATATGCTCAAAAGGTTCAACATATTGTTGGTGAGTTCGTAGGTTTAAATAATGAACAAAACTTGATGTTGTGTAATAGTTTTGCAGGACATAAGTGCATACCGTTATAAGCAAGTAATATCACATGTAACCATGAGCATCACAACTAAACATATGACGTACACACAGAACATGTCAGAACAAATTCACCCTAGGCCCTGTCTGTGGCCACTGTCAGTCCCAACTAGTATACTAACAAACAAGGGTGGGGGTGTCAGCCCAATAGTAATATCAATAGCTGTCCGTCGGCTCCAACACCGGAGTTAAATAGTTCCGAATAAAGAACCACACAGAAAACTCATGTATGTAACAGATATAAACTTGCAAAACAGTAACACATAGTCCCAAAGGAATATTGATGCCACAGCAAGAAAAATAGGTTGAGCATACTTTTTCCCCATGATGTTATAAATAATTGTAATAAAGGGCTTCAAAACTCACCTTGATGTAATGCGAGAATAACAAAGTAGGTCATAGGCTTCTACTAACGCGAGCAAACCAACAACCAAGCACCTATATTTGCAGATAATTAAGCTTATAAACACATTTAATAAACATTATTATATTTTCTTATCTTCCTCGGGTTGGTTTGGATTTGATGCGCGACTCACACAATATATATGTTTATATCTTATTTTTTTACCTAATTAACCCAATTACCCATATTATTGAACTCGAGTAAATACATATGTATATGTATATATTATATATATATTTATATATATATACACACACACTATTAATATTATTATTCCATGATTATTTACATATCTTTATATTTATAGTCACATGTTGACACTTAATCATACATATTCATGCTCACATACTATATACATATACATTCATATGCTCGAACCATTACACACAATACACCACATTATAATTATATATATATTATTCAAAACACACACTTGAAGTCATATATACAACATATATATGATACTTAAACAAAATCAATATACACATGGCTATACATGCTAGCACACATCAACACACACCACAATATATATATATATTACCCAACACACACACACACCCCACACACCATCATAAACAACACACATACATTCACACATGACATATATTAACACACACAAACACACACATATATATGCCATATATATATCACAAAACACACAAAACACACACAGGACAATGATACATACATTCACGACACACCATCGAACAAAACGATAACGAAACTAAACGAAACAAAGTAATCAACGAGTATTTACCTGCGAAAAAACGCAACGGAGAGACAAGGATGGTTGATGGCGGTTGACGACAGAAGGGGGATGCTCCGTTTGTTAGTCGACGGTAGGGAGGCTGGGTGATGGTTTCACGGCGGGTGGGGAGGTTGAATAGGATTTTCACCCGATTTTAACTTATATATAATAATACCCTGAATTATTTAAAAATTAATTACTTTAATTTGAAAAATATTTATTTTAAACCTTGAACTTTTAGTTTCTATTTTTATTTAAACCAAACATTAATACGTAACCCTTAACAAACCAACTTAACGAAATTACATATACGGGTTATGGTGTGACGCGATATAATATTAGCGCGTTCAAAACTTGCGGCTTCGCAAGTACGATTTTCTAGGTTTTCATGAATGGTTATAATAATAATAATAATAATAATAATAATAATAATAATAATAATAATAATAATAATAATAATAATAATAATAATAATAATAATAAAATTACTCAATCTATTATTTAATAATTAAAATTTCAACGTGACTAGCTACTGACAACATTTAACATAATTACGAAAAAATTAATTACACGTAAACATTTAATGCAT
This sequence comes from Flaveria sonorensis, assembly GCA_025506505.1. Classification (NCBI taxonomy): domain Eukaryota; kingdom Viridiplantae; phylum Streptophyta; class Magnoliopsida; order Asterales; family Asteraceae; genus Flaveria; species Flaveria sonorensis. Next base: position 28,687,657 of record CM046435.1, on the reverse strand, counting down.
AAACGATTGATAACGAACTTTTGGTTAATTAACGAATCTGAGAGTGACGGGTGTCACATTCTTTCCTATACTAAGGATGTTTGTTGGGCCAAAAAGGTCCATGTGAAGCAATTTAAGTGGCGTGTAGTTTGAGTTTACCAATTTTAACTTATGGGACACTCTGTGTTTTTCTTTTAGACATGCAGTGTAGTGGTCTGTACGGAAGAATTATTTTTGTGGTAAACCTATTACTAAGTCACCTTTTACAAGTTGATTCATTTATTATTATTTGAGTGTCCCCAACGTCTGTGCCACAATTGGGAAACACTTCTGATGCTTTTGATAGTAAACATGTTTTAGGGGTTGATGCTAAAACAACGTTCATATCAACAATGTATGTGTTGTTATGATGAGGTGTTTTCAAAAGGATACAATCTTCTAGTATTTGAAAACCTGTCTTGAGGATGTAGCAGTTGTTGGAGTCAAATAAGGTGGCATATCCTTTATCACAGATTTGGGATATGCTAAGAAGATTGAACAGGAGGTTGGAGCAGTAGTTGACATTTTCAAAGCTAATCAACCCATTTGACACTGTTCCTTCACCGGTTATCTTTCCACCTGTTCCTCCAAAGGCTACATTTCCTCCATATTTGCTTTTAAAATCCCGAAGAAGGGAACAATTTCCAGTCATGTGACGGGAACATCCACCGTCAACATACCATATGTTGTCAGGCCTTACTTGATCTCCCTGTAAAATCAAAGAAATTAGTTAAATAGTGCAACCCAAGCCAAGATGGTCTTGGGTTTTTCGTCTTTTCCCATAACATATATTTCTTCTAAAGTGGCATTGTTTGATGGTTTTGAAAATCTAGGCACACTGGATTTTCTTTGGATGTTTTTGGCTTTGTCGAGAAAAGTACTTTGAGTTCTCCTTTGAGTGCCAATGTCTGATGGTTGTCTGTGTAAAACTTATGTCTCCTGTTTGGTTGTTTAAAGTTGTCATAAAAAGTTTTATCATTATTCAAAACAACCTTTTGATGAGGAGTTTGTCTTGGTGCTCTTCCTTTGTTCTTGTTAGGAACAACTGTCTTTCTCAGTGATTTCTCAACTTGAGGTTGTTTGTTTTGCTTTTTGTTTTCCTTATTGAAAAAACAGTTTGCAGTGCTATCATTGTTTCTTCCATAAATTGAACAATAATTGTGAACATGACATGATTTAGTATTGTGATTGTTCATGTTACAGTACTTGCAATATTTACCATATTTGCATTTTTCAGTGGTGTGAGTGTATTGATCACACCATTCACAATATGGTAGATCTATATTGCCTTGTTTGTTTATAACTTTTGATTTTAAATTTGATTTTAAAGGTAAATCAAAAGTTACAGTTGCTTGTTTTTGCTGAATGGGAGGTTTGCCTTTCACTTTGTTTGTATGAATAGGATGTGGCAGTGGAAGATCTAGCTTTTCATCGACCAGAGCAGATGTCAAAAAATTTTGTCTGCTTTGTTTGTTTAGTTGGTGTATCAACCACACTTGAAACTTTGGGAGTTTCAAATATTAGTTGATCTGACTCATTATACAAAAGATCAACATCATCTTCATCTGTTGTTTGTTCATCAAATTCATTATTTTCTCCTTGATAAAAATCTATTGGTTTAATGTGTGGATGTGTTTGGCTTTTAACAACAATGGTGTTTTTGATATTAATGATGATTTTGATGATGATGATGATGATTGTTTTAAATCATTAGTCCAGTCATGTGTGTCAAGAGACTCGCCCTGTGTGTTTGTCATGGAGTCAGGTAAAGGAACATAATTGTCATTATAAGGTGGGTTAACCTTATTATATCCTAAACCTGAAGGGTCTTTGAATACCCTTTACGGAGCAAGAAATTCTTCAAAGTTGTTGTTGCTCACCTGAAATTTCTGAAGTTTCACATCAGTTTCAGCTTGTATGGTTTTTGATAAAGTCAAAGATTTAGAGACTTGCTCTACTTGAGCTGCTAGTGTTAACTTTTCAGACATTAATTTGTCCAAATCATTTTGTAATGAAAGAATTTTTGCTTCATATTGTTTTTGTTCAGATTTAGACTTTTATTTAAAATGTTTGTTTCAATTACTTTCTTGGAAAGTTTGTCTGCAAGTTTTCTGTATCTATTGACTTCATCAATGCATGCTTGTGTATAGAGGTTATCCCTTACCTCTTTTAGGATTTCTAAAGTCTTATCTTCTATGTTTGCCATGATTGCATGATGAGGAGATTGGATCTCAGCCTCGTACATACTCCAATCACACTCACCATCTTGTTTGATAATCATTGCTGATGATTTAGAGTATTGATTAGGATTGTATTGTGTGATTGAGGTGTAGTTGGTGCAGCTGGAATACTGATTTAAGGTGGGATTTGTCTGTTTGAATGATAGCTGCTAGATGCTTGTGGTTGATTGTTGTTTCTATCAACTCCTGGTTGTTGGCATTCTCTTAAGAAATGACCATACAATTGACAGTTGTAGCATCTCACCTTCGTTTTATCAAAACCAATTTTGGTTTTCTTGTCCATGCTTAATCCTCTATTTCTCTGAAGAAACCTTTTTGATCTATAGACAATCATTTCCATAGACAACTGAAGATCCATTTCTTCAACCATGTCTGGTGGTAACTCATCCAGGTCCTGTTGGATGATTTGAGATGGTGTGAGGCTTGCACCCAAGTATGCTTCAAAGCTAGTTGAGAAAGCTCCATAGGCTGCTTTCTGCTCTTCACTTCATAGAATGATAATGAGAGCGTCTATGGGTTTCTCACATTTGTGCATGTTTTGATTATTAGGCTATTGTTGTTCGCTAGAACCAGATGTGTGAGGATTATGTTTGCTTTGTGGTGTTGGTTCATAGGAAGCATGAACACCAGTCTTTATAGACTTCTCTTTGGTACCGGATGATTCAGGGGCTGAGAAGAAGGAGGTTTCATTTGTTTCTAAAAATTCTTCATCTTCATCTTGTCCAGTGCATGTAAAAATGCACTGTCTGTTTGTTTTAGTTCCTTGAACTTGTAGGATTCTACGTGTCTAATTGTGCTGTTATGCCTGGATCTTTCGTCTAGTTCTAATGCTTCAACTTTAGCAACTATAGCAACTAAGGACAATGCTTCAAGATCTAATGTTTCTTTCATCAAAGAGACTGATTGAGTCCAGCTCTCTGGTAGTGTATGCAACATCTTTTGTTGATCTCCACAGATTCATACTTGAGACCATAGACAATCATCTCATTTACCAACTGTACAAATCTGTGAAGCTGTTGTGGAATTGATTCTCCCTGAACGTGGTGAAAGGTTTCATACTGGGTCCTCAATATTTCTTTCTTGATTTCCCTGATTTCCTCACTTCCTTCACACATGGTGTGAAGTACCTTCCATAGTTCATGTGCTGTTTTGAAATTTTCAACCCATGTTAAAATTTCAAATGGCAAAGTAATTGCCAATATGCTATATGCTTTCATGTCTGTTTTGACCCGCTTGAGGTCATCACCAGCTATGTTTTTCAAGCTTACTGGTTTTTGTATGTTATAATCAGGCCAACGAGTCACAGGTATGAATGGTCCCTCGGTTATGGATGTCCATAGGTCCGGTCATGGAAAATTATCCTATTTCTGAACATTATTTTCCACTGTTTGAAATAAGCTTTATTCTTGAGTCTTGGTGGTTTGAGACGACTGTTTGTTCCTGAAAATTCATCAGACATGCTTGTTAAATTTTAACTTATCGTTTTTAGTCAAATTTGTTTAATAATTTTAGCTCGGTGCTAAAATTTGCTTTTATCCTAAAGTCACTAGGATTTGTTTGTTAGTGTTTGTTTTTTTTTTACCGAATAAAGGAAATTAATTAATTTTATTTTCAAATTAATTAACATCCAATGTTAAGTCAATGTCAATTCTTGGTGAAAAGAAATGAATATTCTGTTAAAAGAATATCAACTTTTTAATGATGTCAGTCAATGAAAGTCAAAATCCTAAAAACACAGAAAATGTTTTTAAAAGTTAACTTTTGGATCAAAAAGTATCTTTTTCAGAAAATTCAAAGAAGATTATGTTTCTTCTTTGATTTGGATGATAAACCAACAAAAATCATATTAGATTTTTGAAGGATATATATGAACAAAAACTAGGGTTTATCCTAGGGTTTGTTGGCGGCTATGAAAACTCAGTTTGTTGTTTGATTAACAAACAACTCAAATATGATTTTTAAATACAATGAATGAACTCAAAGTATTCAATGAATCTTGTTTGATGAAAATGGATAGATGCAGTTTTATCCAAAAACCATAGAAACCGACGAGGTTTACAAAGTTTTGTGATGAACACGTTTGAAAATATGAATGATGTTTTGAGCTTTAACAAGCAAAGTCTTCTTCGCAAGACACAAAAACAGATTAAGAAATCATGTTTTAAGCATTTGATGAATGTTTGGTGTAGAAGAAGGTGTTTATGATGATATTTAGCTCGAAATGTATGTTTTGAAGCTAATGAACCACGGATATCATGTTATTGAATGAGAGGATCCAATATGATGATTGAGTCAGTGATTAAGTAGCGGAAATACCAAATCACAGAACATTTAATACTGAAAATGATAATAGATGCTTTGTATAATGATTAGAGTAAACAAGATACAAAGACAGCCGGGGGTTACTGTTTAAATGAGTAATATTATCAATGTTGAAAGAAGAACTTACAAACTTAGGTCATAATGTTCTATTTATAGGCATACACATTGCCTGTACAAAATGACTAATCTACCCTGATAACTATACATCAGAAAGTAGTCTAAGTACAAAATAAGAGCAGCATTTGTAAGTGTTCATCCGCATTGACTAATGCGGATGAACAAGTCTTCATCTGCATTTGTTGTTAAGTCTTCAGCATTAACTTAATTCATCCGCATTAGTTGACGTGGATGAACAAGTCTTGGCAGCATTTCATTTGTTCATACGCATTAGTTAATGCGGATGAACAAACACTTGTCAGCATTTGTTTTCTTTTTCTGCATTAGTTAATGCGGATGAACAAATTCTTGTAAGCATTCGTTCAATGGTCATCCGCATTAACTAATGATAAACCAACATAAATCATAGTACATTTTTGAAGGATATATATGAACAAAAACTAGGGTTTATCCTAGGGTTTGTTGGCGGCTATGAAAACTTGAACAAAACAACACTTGGTTTGTTGTTAGTAGAAGATTAATCGCCAGTTTTGAGTGATGAACAACTCAATATATGAATGAATTCAAAGTATTCAAATGAGTGTTTGTTTGATTAAAACTGGATAGAACATTAACCGTGTACTGTTTTATCCAAAAACCATTAGAAACCGATGAGGTTTACAGAGTTTTGTGATGACACGTTTGAAAATCATGTATGAATGATGTTTTGAGCTTTAAACACACAAAATCTTCTTCGCAAGACACAAAATCAGATTAAGAAATCATGTTTTAAGCATTTGATGAATGTTTGGTGTAGAAGAAGGTGTTTGTGATGATATTTAGCTCGAAATGTATGTTTTGAAGCTAATGAACCACGGATATCATGTTGTCCAATGAGAAGATCGAAAATCAATGTATGATTTGAGCCACGGCTCTGATACCACCTGATGATATCAACAAATGCTGATTATGTACTTGATGAACAATAAGAACATAAACAGGTTGATTCCCTCAAGGATCTTTTCAAATCTCTCAAACAATATATAACAACAGATTGTTATATTTGATTTCAATAAACAATAATCAGGGTATGGAAACCAATGATTAATGCTATGATATCAGTGTGTGTGTGTGTGTGTGTGTGTATGATTACTAGTGATTACAAGTGATTGTATGATAATAACTGCTTGATTGTATTGATTGTTCAAAAGCTTACAAAAGATTAGGGTAGTATGCTATTTATACCCTATACACAGAGCTACATACAATTACTGAACTACCCATATGTAAACGACAATTACATAAATAATCCTAAGTCTATAAGCTGTCCGCTGTGGATGATTGACTGTCCGCTGTGCATAAATAGTCGTCCGTTGTGAGTGGTTGATAAGCTGTCAGCTGTGTCTTGGATGCTGTCCGCTGTGAACACTTGTGTGTGTTTGCTTTGTAAGTTATCCGCTGTGGAGTGTTCATCCACTGTGGATGGACATCAGCTGTGGACAGTTCATCAGCTGTGGACAAGTCCATCTGCTCTGTATGCTTTTTCATCCACTATAGACACTTGGAAACTTTTCTTCATCCGCTGCAGACTCTTGTTCATCCGCCATGGAAGGCTTCATCTGCTGCCGACACTTAGCAAAACTTCCTTTTTATCTACAAACCTAAAAAAGAAATTTAAGAAATATTAGTGTATGTTATGAGTGTTAATGATCCTAATATGTTAGTTAATGATTGTTTGACTGTAAGAACACATTATGTTTGATTATGGCAAGCATTATCCTTTTTAAGAATTAATCTATTAATGCACTTGTTGAGTCCAACAGTCTCTCAATGCTGATCAAGATGCTCGAACTAATAGAACTCCAATCGAGGATCCTAATCTAAATCTTGATAATGATGAATACAAGAAAATCAAGATAGATCTCAAAGCCTACTCCATTCTGACTCAAGCTTTGAAAATGGATGTCCTCAAAAGACTATAAAAGTATGGAACAGCCAAGGTGTCTAGGATACACTGCAAATCATGTGTGAAGGAAGAGTGAGGTGACAGAGATAAACAACGACAAACTGGTGAACCAATATGAAACCTTCCATCATACCAAGGGTGAATCAATCTCCAAGCAACTACATTATTTTGTACAGTTGGTGAATGATTTGGAAATCATAGGGGTTACATACAAAGAGAAGGAAATGAACAAGAAGATGCTGCACAGTCTGCCTGAAAGCTGGAAGCAGAATGTCACAATGTTAAAGAACATTCTTGACTTGGAGAGCACCAGCTTAGACATCATGATTGCTAAGATTTAAGCTCTTGAGTTGGATGAGAGAAGCAAAAATCTCAGTGCACCTCAAGTCATTGATGCATACAAGTTTCCATCTGAAACTCATTCGGTTGAAAATGCCTTTGTGATAGGGGAAGATGATTTTCTATCTTCCATAGATCAAGCTAGAACTACTGGATTCATTGCTACTCCATAACATAGCCAAACATCATCTTCAACTCCAACTACCTCAACACACACATGCATGCCTAGTGATCAAAAATCTGAAGAGCAAAAGGCAACTTACAATGCCTTTGTTGCTAGTTTTGAGGCATATCTGGGAGGAGGACTCGCTTCAGCTCATCTGATTTTGGAAGATCTGGAAGAAATAGTTCCAGATGATGTTGAAGAAATGGACTTGCAATGGCAGATGGCCATGATTGCAGTGAGAGCCAAGAAATTCTTCTGAAAAGGGAAGAAGTTGAGTCTGAATGAGAACAAAAAACTTGGATATGACAAATCCAAAGTAAAGTGCTCTAGGAATATAATGCTCCCAGAAGAAGTAACAACAACTACCAAAGAACTTCACATAGTCAGCCATCATCTCAACCCAATTCAAGCTTTCAGTCAGCCATTATTTCAACCTAATTCAAGCTTTCAGTCAAGCAATCAACATCAGTATCAGCATCAAAATCAGCATGTAACACCCCGAATTTTATTAAAAAGAAGAGAAAATAAAACTACAAACAAAGAAAGGATAAATAACTCAAGTTGAGGGACTAAAGTTGTGCAGGATGCAAACTTTAATATTATTGTGTTTAAAAGAATGGCATGGCCTCCCATGCCTCCACTACCCACCATTGTTCTCGGTTGAAAAAGGATGAAAGAAGAAGAGCTCCCAGTTTTAGAGAGAGAAGAAGCTAAAATCTTCTTGAAGGTGAGTTTTCTTGGGTTAATGTTCGGTTTGAACTAAATTTTCAGCTTCTAGGCAAAGATTGGTGGTGCTAAGTTCCTGTTTTCGTGGGTTTTAGGAGCTGAATTTGTAGGTGGAGGTGTGTCGCTCGAAGGTTGTTTCAGGTGAGTTCTTAAACCGCTCTTTTTACTGGTTTTCTAAGTTTTGGGGCTATTATGCATACCGAGCAAAAGATTTTTAAGTAACCATGAGTTTTTCAGCATGTTGTTCGATGGTGCTCTGTTGTTGTATGTTATAAGGTTGTTTTTGAGGTTATGTTTGATGTTTAGCATGTTTTAGTGTTGGTAGCTTGGTAGATTTATGCTAAGATGTGCTAGACCTATGTTTGGGGGTTGTTTGTTGAATTTGTTATTTCTGAAATTGTTGTCATGCGCCCAAGTGACCTCATGTTCCCAAGATCATTCGCCCAAATAGTAGTCATACGGCCAGAAGAATGCCCAACCACCTATGTGTAGGCCATGCTCCCAAACAGTGGCCCATGCGCCCAGAAGAATGCCCATGCGCCTAAGTGTTGGCCATGCACCCCAGCAGTGCCCATGCGCCCAGAGTTGCTCATGCGCCTAAGTGTTCATGCACCCCAGCAGTGCCCATGCGCCTAGAGTTGCTCATGCGCCTAAATGTTCATACGCCTCAGCAGTGTGCATGCGCCTAAGCAGGACTCATGTTCCTGTATAGTGGTATTGCGCCTAGGCTGTTTTCCTTAGAATTTTTATGCTCATGCGCCTGAGATTTTAGACTGTTCTCCATTTTGGACTTAGGGTTTTCTGAGGATTTTATGAGGTATATGGTTGAGATAGGTTCTGTTGTGATGTGATGATTATGAGGTGTGTGATGTGTTATCTTTCCATGTTTAACGGTTTTCAAAATGTATGTATTATGTTATGTAATACGTTATGTATGATGTTATGACTTTACGTGGTATGATGTATGAATGTACGTAAAGTATTATGTAACGAAAGTGGAAGATAACGAATGATGAGAATGGAAGTAACGGATGATGTGATCCTTTTCGCGTACCCCGGTACTGTGTCAGTCTTCGGACATGAGTCGGGGGTTTGTTTACAGGCCCCGGCACAGTATCAGTCTTCGGACATGAGTCAGGGGTATTGCATGAGACAGAATGGCATGTGAAAGAGATGAGGTGTTGTTGCTCGCCCCGATACTGTGTCAGTCTTCGGACTTGAGTCGGAGGTTTGTTTACAGGCCCCAGCATAGTATCAGTCTTCGATATGAGTCGAGGGTGTTGCATACGAGATGGGATCCTTGTCGCGTACCCCGATACTGTGTCAGTCTTCGGACATGAGTTGGGGGTTTGTTTACAGGACCTGGCACAGTATCAGTCTTCGGACATGAGTTGGGGTTATTGCATGAGGTAGGATTCGGATGATAGTAAGTATGTATTATTTGATGATAAACGATGATGAAGATAATAATAATTATTATCAATGTGTACGTATGATGTGTGATCGCGAACGAAAGTAAAGGGTTATTTTAACGAAAGTAAAGTATTATATTTATAAAACTAGAACTCACTTAGCGTCGCTGAGTTTTTGTATGCATGATAGTTGGCGGGTATTTTGTTGATGCTAAGGAGTTGCAGGAATGGATGCATAAGCTACTGGGGATGTTTTGAGGCTGACATCCACATTTTAAATATGATGTTGTATTTCAAAATGTAAACGAATGATGTAACGTAATGATATGTTTTACATTATTAATAAAAGTTTTAAATTCCGCTGCAAAAGTAATGCATGTTTTAAATATTTTATGCAATGACGGTCTAGTTGTAAGCGTCCCGGGAACGGGGCCTTACACAGCACCAACAAACTCATCAAAGCCAGCCTTAATAGAATCATCAAATTCAGGAAGTAGCCAACCAACCTCTAATGCACTTGTCATCAGACAAGATGGAGTTTGTTATTGGAGCCTATATGCTTAAGAAGTCAAACCTCAATTTCAAAACCATGCTCTCATGGCTAAAGAGAACATAATCACAAGTTGGCTCTTAAAATCAAAGAAGAGAAGGTCAAATCTGAAATGTTAAAACAAGAAATGAAAAGTTTTGATATTAAAATCAAATCACTTCTTTCAGAAATTGAAAAACTCCATGGTGACAAGTACACTCTCGCAGCCGAGAATAAGAGGTTAACTGACTTGATAACAATAACCAAGGCTGAGCAATCAGCTACTGAAGTGAAACTTGAAAAGTTTCAATTCTCTTCTGCTAAGCTGTAAGAGTTACTTGACACACAAAAAGGGCCAAAGGATATGACTAGGATAGGATACAATTCTTGTCCTCCTCCATATAATGACAACTATACGGTTATGCCTGCGTCACTCACTCAATCTGGTTCAACTAAACCTAAAGTTATTGAAACTAAAACAATGGTTTCACAAATAAATAACTGAACCTAAAGTTATTCTGTTGTAAGTAGATCTGATAGTGAGATCAAATCTCTAAAAAAATTAAGTAAATCAGAAAAGGTTTCACTGAAATTCAAAGGTAAAGCTATGGCTTCTCCATCCTCCAAAGGAAAATATCCTATTATATAAAAATCAAAAGTAAAAACTGAATACAATCATCATCTAAGTACAAACAAGGGGTTGGTTTTGATATTTTCAACAAAGAGCATGTAGACCAATTTGAAAAGAAGTTAAATAAAGCTAAAAAGAAGCAAAATCAGTCTCCAAAAACCAAGCAAAGTAGAATTGTAAAACAATCTACCGGAACCAAGAAAACTGAAGTTGCTTCTCCATTGAAAATAAAATCTGAGTCTAATCTAAAATTTGCTAAATCACATGAAGCCTCCACATCAAAATCAAAAGACAAACAAATGTACCGTGACATTTGTGATATGTCTAATCACAATACAGATGAGTGTTATTTTAATCAATATTGCTCCATTTGTGACATGAACAATCATTCAACTAAAAACAATTATTTCAACAAGTATTGTTCTGTAAATGATATGACAAATCAAATACATCTGATTGTTTCTTTAAACCAAAAGGCTTGAGAATTCCATAAAACAAGCCTATTTCACCAATTTCAACAGACAAGGTAAAAAATAGAAGTCCAACACATACTAAACAAACACGGGTTTCAAATTCTGATGATGCGATCAATGGCAATCAAAGAGTATCAAAAAGAATCTTAATCATAATATGAAACAATCACTGAGTTCTCATCCAAGATTTTAAACAAAAGTTATTTCTGAAGAAACAAAAACATGCCCAATTTCTACATAGAAACCAGGATCAAAGATTTGAATACTCTTCTGACAGCTCAGTTGAAATTGATGAAATAAAAACAAAAAGGACTCCATAGAAATTCTTCAAAGCATCTTCCTCTAAATCACAACCAAGAGAAAAGTATCAAGAGGTTATAGTAACAGATAGAACCATCCAACCCAAGACCATTATGGCTTGGTTTCCAAATTCTAACTAGTTCTTTTGTGCTTGCAGGGTCGTCCATACAGGTCCAACAGCTTATGGTATTTGGACAGTGGATGTTCCCAACACATGACTGGAGACAGTTCCCTCCTTCATGACTTAAAGCATATACAACAAACTACTGTAGCATTTGGTGGAGACTCTCAAGGTTGTAGAATTACTAGGGAAGGATCTGTGACAAATGGACTGCTGAGTTTTGACAAAGTGAACTACTACGAGCAACTGAACTTCAGTCTCCTTAGCGTGTCTCAGATTTGAGACAAGAAATATTCTACTCTCTTTCACAGACATTCATTGCTATATTCTGAAACCAGGATTTCAAATTCCTAAAGAAAGGGTTGTGTTGAAGACTCCGAGAAAGAATAACACCTATGTCTTGAACCTTAATTCTGCACTATCGAGAAAGACTCACTTCACCGACACTTATTGCTACATTCTGAAACCTTAAAGCATCATTTGATGAGTCACAGCTTTGGCATAGACATTTGGGACACACAAATTTCAATAACATGAACAGATTGGTTAAATGAAATCATGTGATACGTTTACCTCAAAAAGAATTTCATTTTGTTGACCACTATTTTGCGTGTCTCAAAGGGAAACAACATAAATCATCCTATAAGCCAAAGGTTGTGAACACAAACAATTCTTCATTGAAGTTACTTCATATGGATCTCTTTGCACCAACTCATGTCTTGAGTATTGGAAAGAAGGAGTATTGTTTGGTGATCATTGATGACTATTCACGATTCACATGGGTCTTCTTTCTACATCATAAAAACAAAGCTTCACAAATAATAAAGATTTTATCACAAAGATTGAAAATCAACTTGATCTAAAAGTAAAATCAATCAGAAGTGATAACGGGACAGAATTTAAAAATGAAAATCTAAGTTCATTTTTCACACGGAAAGGCGTTTCTCATTAATTTAGTGTAGCTAGAACTCCTTAAAAAATGCGGTGATTGAAAGGAGAAATAGAACACTGATTTAAGCAGCAAGAACAATGCTAGCCGATGCTAAACTGCCAATTACCTTTTGGGCCGAAGCAGTCAACACATCGTGCTTTGTGCAAAATCGAACTTTGAAAGTTAAAGAAAGCAACAGTACACTTTATGAACTTCTTTTTCATAGAAAACCATTTATTGGATTTTTCAAGTCATTTGGTTGTCCTATCTTAATATTAAACACCCAAGACCATTTAGGAAAGTTTTCTCTTATGTTTTATGAGGGATTATTTGTAGGTTATTCCTCAGTCTTAAAGGCTTTTAGAGTGTTTAATCATAGATTAAACATTATTGATAAATCAACCAATGTTCATTTCAATGAGCACTCCTTTCCTAAGTCAATAAATGGTCCCGATTGGTTGTTTGATATTGACTCATTTACAAGTTCTTTTGATCAGTTTCACTTGTCAAATGAAGATAACTTACAATCACCTGAAACTTCTTGAATAGTGGGGAAAAGAAATGACTTTCCAATGATTCCTCATTCTTCTACTAATTAGTTTGATGAAGAAGTTCCATTACAAGCTGATCTTGTTAGACAAGAAGTACAAGATCAGAGTGTTTCAACTGAAGCTGGTCCTAGTACACTGCCTACTCCTTTTGCAGAACCATTGATTGAATTTAGAAATCCAGAATCAACTTCTATACCAGTTGAAACAGAAGGGATTATAGATGATGAAAGTCTTCAAAGTGCTGCTGAAGCTGAAGATGGTAAAGCATTTGATTACTTTCACAATTCTCCTACATCACAACATAAAGGTGCCTCTCACCAAGATGATCTGAATGTCTCCAATCTTGATGTATCCATTGCTGGTGAATCAATTCCAACTACCAGGATACATAAGAATCATCCAGTGTCAAGCATCATTGGTGATCTGGATGAGTAGGTGACAAGAAGCAAGTCAAGTATTGCAATCATCTGTTTGTTTTCTTGCTTTCTTTGTCAAACTGTACCCAAGAATATATAAGATGCTCTTTAAGACAATAGCTGGATCTAGGTAATGGAGGAAGAATTGCTCCGGTTCAAGAAACAAGAAGTATTGCAGCTGGTAGACCTTCCCGAAGGACAATACCCTATCGGTACCAGATGGTTATACAGAAACAAGAGTGATGAAAGGGGCATTGTTATCCGAAACAAGGCAAAATTGATTGCACAGGGATACACCCAAGAAGAAGGAATAGACTATGATGAGGTGTTTGCACCTGTTGCCAGATTAGCAGCCATAAGACTTTTTCTTGCTTCCTCTGCATCTATGAAATTCACTATGTATCAAATCGATGTAAGGTGTGCATTTCCTTATGGCAAAATCTCTGAAGAAGTCTATGTGAGTCAACCACCAGGCTTTAAGGACCCTGACTATCCTCATAGTGTACAAACTTGACAAAGCATTGTATGGTCTACATCAAGCCCCTCGAAAGTGTAACGAGTCTCTATCATCTTTCCTTCTTGCACATGGGTATGAGTGTGGAAAGATTGATCAGACTTTGTTCAGAAAAAGAAAAGGACATGAAATGCTGGTAGTCCAGATCTACGTGGATGATATCATTTTTGGATCAACAAACAAGCAACTTTGTAAGGATTTTGAAGACCTTAGGCACTTAAAGTTCCAGATGAGTGCTATGGGGGAGCTCACATTCTTCTTAGGATTGCAAGTACAATAGACAACAGATGTAATCTTCATCAATCAATCAAAATATGTGGAAACCATGTTGAAGAAATTTCATTATGCAGACTGTCAGTCTATCAGAACTCCTAAGGATACAAAAATGAAGACTGGCCCAGACTCATATGGCAAATCAGGGGATCAAAATCGCTATCGATCAATGATAGGGTCACTTATGTATCTAACAGCAAGTAGACCTGACATTATGTTTGGTGTATGTGTTTGTGCCAGATATCAAGCAGATCCCAAGGAATAACATATGAATGTTATGAAGAGGATATTTAGATATCTCAAGGGCAAGCCTACACTTGGATTATGGTATCCAAAGGAAGGGGATTTCAAGCGCTATGCATACACAGATAGTGACTACGGGGGATGCAACTTCAATCGGAAGTCAACTTCTAGAGGTTGTCAATTTCATGGTCCCAGACTGGTCTTATGGTAGTTAAAGAAGTAGACAAATGTATCTTTTCAGTAGCAGAAGCTGAGTACATAGCAGCATCAGCCTGTTCCTCTTAAGTTCTTTGAATTCAAAACCAGATGCTTGATTATGGTTATAACTTCTTGCACACACCAATTCACATTGACAAAATAGCAGCCATGTTCATAACAAACAATCCTGTTCAGCACCCAAAAACCAAACACATTGAAATTAGATATCACTTTTTGAGAGACTATGCTGAAAAAGGGTTAATCAAGTTGAATCAGGTCCACACGGACAATGAATTAGCTGATTTATTCACTAAGGCTTTTGACCCTAGTCGGTTTGAATTCTTAGTCCAATCAATTGGCATGATTAACCTTGAGTAAAAATCAAAAATTTGCAAAAACATTCAAATATTTAGAATACAAAAAAGAAGTTAATTTTGTTGAAGTATATGAAACGTACTCCAATATGGGAAATGATATAATTAGAGTCATTATATCATTCAATGTGCTTATTTCAAAATCTTGAAAGACTTGCATGACTTATCTGATATGCAGGTAGGCTCAGCTTGGAAAAGAAGATACATGTTGTGATGAACTAAAGCTCATATTCAACTGTGAAGCAATCATCTCATGTATGAGTAAGTATTAGCTTATCTAAGTGTGTATGTGTGTAGTAACCTAAACACACCAGGTAATGATGCCTTATGAATCTCATTCACCCACATCAGTTTCTCCTCTGTTTTGCTATGCAAAGACCTGAAGAAATAGTCACAAAGTGCTGATGTCATGATCCAAAAGGATTCCCAATGTGGAACACATCCAAAATGGATGAATTAATAAAATCAAATGAATCCCAAAGAGGATCACCTTCCAAAGTAAAGTGCCAAAAAGAATCCCAATACGGATCAAATAGTTAAAAGGATCAATGTAAAAGAATCCCAATGTGGATCCCCCTTACCCAAAACCAAATAAGATTTCATGATTTAAATGACCTGGTCATGTAAGTTGTGAAAAAGTTCTACAATGCCTTTCATGCAGGTGGTTGATCTTGCCATGCAATTGAGTGTGAGGTACATGTTGAATATATAATCCACTCAAAACATGATAAAGATCTCTAGTATTAAAATATTAACCAAGCATAAGTTTAAGAGGACAAAGATACCTACAATCAATATGTTTATGATAATGTCTATTTTACTAAAATTGCTTGCACTTGTGAAAGGTAAGATTGATATCATCTCAAGTAAGGTATACTTCCTCTTCATGTACAGATAAGTAAATCAAAGATTACAAAAATATTTTCCATTCAAAATTTTAAAATATTTAAAGTTTTTATCCCATATGGATATAAACATTAGGGGAGTAATTAAAATTTTCATCATTTTTGTATAGTTGTTGCTTTTCCTAAAAAATATAAAATTAGAAAATTGACTGTGTTGGTGTGGAAGCTATACTATAGTATCTCAATGTATCCAGATTTTTGGAAGCACAAAAGTCCAAGATCAATGATATATGGGAAATTTGTATCACACTGGGTGTACAATTCAATCAAAGCAAGAATTAACAATCCAAGCAATAGTAAAACTTCATAAAAGTCAAAGCAACAGACATAACTTCATAAAAGTCAAAGCATCAGTGCAAAAACAATCAAAACTATCCACAACAAAAACATTAATTTTTGACAAGTTCAAATTTTAATACGGGTAAGACTATTGGTTAATGCGGGTGAAGGTAACTCATGCATATAACCAATGAGGGTAATAGTTTTGTGCAAGAAAAATCAAAGTGAAATTAATGCGGACAGGTTAAGTCATCCGCATTTGTTTCCACACAAATGCGTACAAGTCAAAAACTTCCGCAGTTGCTACAGTATAAAAAATTAAAACCTCCGCATTTGTTCACACACTTAAAAGTTTGAGGAAGTCATTAATTCGGCTATTTAAACATATTCATGAGAGTCATTTAATACTTTTCAAATTTGAGTGAACCTATAGTACGATGAGCGTTTTTCTCACTGATCTTCATCAATCATCCAAACCATCTCAAACCTTGAGTGTCGTTTGTTCATCCAATTCCATTTCATCTCTATTTTGATTCTTAGCCAAAGTAGTATCGAAACAATGTGATTTTCAAATGGATTTGTAAGCTTGAAATACTTAACCTGTGATGAACATACAACCTTAGGTTTAGAAAATTCAAAAAAATAATCAACCATGAACAATGGATTTCAATGACATTTTCTAGTTCAATGAAATAGATGTTTATATGAATAACAAATAACAACCGATTTACAAAATCTAGGTTAACTACGATGTACAAGGGAACCGAGATTCGAAAATGTTGAAGTCAAATCCAATGTTTCAGTGTAAAAAGATGTTTGAAACAGTAAAGATGATTGAAAATAAACATAAAACATCACACAAATCGTTATTCATCACAAAATCAAAGATAGGTTAAATTCCTTTACAACAGTAACCATTGAACTCTCAATTTTGACCTAAGAAAGTCAAACTGAGAAAAGTCAAACATGATCTTTGGTGTATGATCTGATAATTATTTATATATTACTAAAACATGTGTCTCTTTTGTAGAATCTTTAGCGAACCTCACTTGGAGCAAGCTCCACAATGTCAGTGGTTACCTTGATCTAGATATGCCTTAATCTGAAGGGTTAAGAGATATGATCAGATTCATTTTCACAACAAGAGTGGCACATGCCATCACTATTAGACCCATCATCTATGAGAACTTCATTAGATCATTCTGGGGAACAGCTGAAGTGACTGAAGTAGATGGTGTGAGGACTATATTAGGAAGTATCACTGATGATCACATATTGGCCATCACTGAACAAACTGTGAGACAGTGTCTAGATTTTGGGGATGATGCCAACTCTCCCCAAGAACTAGAAGAAGAAGACATTATGACTTTCTTATCCAACATTGGCTATGAAGGAAAACAAATTGTCAATGGGTTAGTTGACCTACAGTGGACGTTTGAAGGATATTCCTCACTACAATGCCAAATCCTACAAGTACATCAAGAAGAGAGATCCAAGGAACTTCTATAGTGGAACTTTCTTTCCACTACTTCCATGGATGTTACAGCAGATCAACTCTAAAGAAGTTCGAGCTGAGGAAGGTGTTCCTGATGTTGAGGAACAAGCACATGATGATGTTCCTGCTGATGTGCATGAGATTGTAGAAGAACAACCAGCTGCTCATGATCAACAAAATGATATAGAGCATGCTGATACAGCTGAGGAAAGACCAAGGCAAGTGTCATCACAGGTTAATGTAGGTGGTGATCTTCATACTGTTCCTTTAGTTCAAGAAGTTGATATTCCCTTTTCTTTTAGAGCATCACCTATTCATTATCCACCAGTATATCCTATCCATTCTTCACAAGAAGCTGCTGCTACATCTGTTGAATCTGGTGAATCTACCAGTTCATCAGATGGGTCTGAATCATCTTCGGATGAGGGGGATCATTATCCTGATTTAAAAGGCCTGAGAGACAAGTATTCTTAAAGGCTGGTGCTTCAAAAACCTTTACAGAATCTAAAGTCAACCATCCTGATTCCAAGGATGAAATGATTTCTGAGCTATTACAGAAAGTAGCGAGAATTGAGAAACTATTGGATAGAAGGTCTGGTATCATAAGAGATAGACTGTTGGAGCTGGATGAGAAGGAAAAAGAACTAAAAGCCAAGTATTAGTCTGATAAAGAAGAAAAAGAAAAGAGATTAATAGACTTAATGCAGCTCTAGAACAAGCCATACAAGAAATTAGTGGACACTTGGATGCTACTACAATTCAAACCATTGCTATGGAAGAACAAGAGAATCTTCTCGATGTCCAAACTAATATTATAGCTGATCTTCATAGACAAATAGAAACTCTAACAAAATGAGTTTTTGAATTGGAGATGCTGAGTAAGATTAAAGAAGAATTGGAAAAAGAAAATGATAAAAAGGCTAATGATGAAGCTAATAAAGACAAGGATGATGAGGCTGAAAAGAAAAAGAATCAAAAGAAGATGAAAATGCCTCTGGTGAGAGCAGTAATGATGATGATGACTCTCCACCATCAAAGAGACAGAGAATGACTAAAACCTTTCAGCAAGCTCAACACAGTGAGGTTAGGGATGAAGAGGAAAGCATGGCTATGGTTGTTTACACTGGTCAAACTCCTGAAGAAAGACTGGATGAAGAGTCTGAAATGAAAGAAATGATTGAAGACTTGTACATTTAGTCTTCTGGAGAGTTCATTATTGATGAAGACTTTTGGGATTTTGTTAAAGATCTCAGATCTCCAGTTGAACCAATAGTGGTGATTCCTCCTAACCCAATTCCTCTAGAAGAAGAACTAAGCTTACAGTTTGTTCCTGCTATCTCACTGTCTGATAATCAAAAGGAACTCATAATGAGGTTATGTGAAGAGCTAAGAGAGAAAGAAGAAGCTGAAAATCTTGAAAAAGAAAAGAAGAAACAAGAAGCTGAAGCCTCTATACCCTCTTCCTCTGGTCACTATATGCATACATACTCCAAAAAGAGAAAGTACTTATCAAAATAGGCCAAAGGAAAATTTCCTATAGTAGAAGAGGAACCAGCTTCAAAGAAACAAAAAGATGATCCAAGAAGCCTTGCTGCTATTGCCCAATTTCTAGATAAGCATGAGAAGGCTGAAGGTGATTATCCTTGAAGAAAGATAGATACATGGAAAGCTTGATTGATGATCCATTGTTTAAGGACAGGCCTGCAAATGTTGAGTTTTCTCTTGAAAAAATAGTGGAAAAGGCACAAACTGATGATCTTATGGTTAAAGTCATGTATTTGATCAACCACGGCTATGATGCAGACTAAGTTTTTGGGATGACTTATGAGGGAATGGTGGAAGAAGTTAACAAGATGCATAAACTCCTTGACCCTACTTATGTGACTAATTATGAAAAGAAGAAAGTTAGGTCCCCAACCATATTCACTCCAACACAGTCTCAACTGTTGAAATCGATAATCGTAGGATCGAATATTGTAATCGTATTGTTTTCGTTTATCAGATTTGTGATGCGGAATCTCACAGACCTATTGATGATTTCAAGTGAAGATCTATACAATATTTAGTGTATGATGATGAATGAATGATGAACAATCAAGAACACATATTCATAAATATTTCATTCATTCATATGGATGATGATGCTAGGAGATTACAAACGGAGTTTGTAAGAAAATTCTCTCTCACACACACTCAATCTAATTGTTTCTCTCACTAGACTTAGCAATGCTTTGAAATGCTTAGAGTATAAAATGACTACACTTAGTCTATTTATACTCTACATAAATAAACAAAATTACATTTAAGCCCTATTGATTACATAAATATGCTTCTAAGTCTGACAAATTCTCTGTTGCTGATGCATGACTGCCGGGTGTTGACGTCACTCAGGACGACCGTTGATGTTGACTGTTGACTTTGACCACAGTCGACCAAGTTTGACTTTGGTCAATTTTCTTCGTTTTGATCATATTTTCAGCATAGCTTCATCGTATTGGTTTTGGTAATTATCATGAGATTCGGCACTTAGTTTTGGTAAGTATCATCTTCAAATAGTCCAACAATACTCCCCCTAAGATGATACTGCCAAAACCTCATGATTATCAAAAACCGTGGATGTTGATTGATGTGTAGTCTTGAAATGCAATCTTCTCCCCCTTTTTGATAACATCTTCTTAGAGGTTTCAGAAAAATGCATTGAGAAAAAGACTTTGTTTCAACATATACAGACTTTGTTTTGGCACTTGATGGATGTTTCATCAACTTGATCTTCTAGTCTCATTTTGAAGACTTGAAAATACACCTATTTGCATACACTGTGGATTGCACAAGTAGCAATATCAGCAGCTTTATCTCAACTTCAGAAGTGAAGGAGAAGCATCAGACATTCTTCAGACTTGACATATACTCTCCCTCAACAAAAGCTTTGGAGGGTGAGGAACTTTTGTGTATAAGACACCAAGAGGAGGATTCTTAGTTCTCAGCAACTGGTAGGAGATCTTTAAAGGAAGCAGGAGTGTTCACTTAACATCTTGAACTGAATGCGAAACTCAGGCATGTTGTGCAATTCATCACCTGCAAAAGTCTGAATCCTCTCGGTAGAGGTATTGAATGGAAGTTTCTCTTCTAAATTAATAACACATGTAAATTTGCCAAAAGTAAGAAAAAAATACTAAAAGTGACAAATCTTTTTAGAATTTTAGATTTTCAAAATTATGATATTTACAAGCATGAATCCTTCAACTACAATGAGATCATACCAATCCAAAATCCTCTACATCTAATAAGTTAAATTTGGAATAGACATAGACAAAGAATAAAGTTGATTGTAAGTATGTATGTCCACTTAAACTCTTGCAAGGATCTATTTTCAACACTTTGTGAAATTTATCATGTTTAGGTTTGATTAGAAATGCTAATTGAGTACCCCATACTCAGAAGTATGAAAGAATAACCCTTATCATGAAATGCAAGGTGGCACTTTATTACAACTTTAACCCGGCTACTTAGAGTATAAATTCTTATGATATGATCCACTTTAGGATTCTTTTACACTTCACTTTGGAAGTTGATCCACATTGGGATTCTTTTACCTTTTATCCACATTGGGATTCTTTTCTTTGCCTTTTTGGCATGCATTAGCACTTTTACTACAAGGTCAACTAGCTCTGTGCTTAGCACAACAGAAGTTGTCCTTATGTTTACTCCAGGGCTGTATTTACATACAACAAAGGATAAAATAATTCTTTTATTAATGAGAAATTTATAAACCATTTTCGCATGGTGTGTTTAGGTAACAACACACGCAAACACTTGAAAAAGTCATTGCTTACCAATATCCTAAGATGGTTTTGGTCCATAATGCATATTGATTTAGTTCATCACAAATATGTTTATCTTGAATCCAAGCTAAGCCTATTGACATATCAAACAGAGTCTTATCAGTCTTTATTGATTTGAAAAATAGATGCAAAAGTTAGTAGATGAGTGTACTATCATTTCTCATGTAAAAGAAGGATGATTCAAAAATAATTACATAATAGTAATATTTTTGTACTTTTCTTGAATTTTTGATTTTTAGGATTTTTTGGTTTTGAGAAAATAAAGAAATGGCATATGTATTATCAATTCAATAGAGATCATCAACAGTTAGTCCATGTAGCAATGTAATCAAACAAAGCAGATGGAATAAAACATTGGTTGTTTCTTGCATTGCCATCATAGTTTCTGTGAATGATTGATGTCCTGTATTGAATCATGGTTAATTTTTGCTCCATTTGGCTCAGTTGCATCATAAAAATCATGAGCAGGAAGAACGTTCCTGTAATGGGAAGGGATCAGCCACTGCTAACTTTTCTTCGGTTGACAGGCCTCCATAACTGTCCCTAATACACTAGCAAATCAGTTAGATATTTCAACCTAGGCCATTACTGTCCCGAGCTATCCATTAGCATCTTTATATGTGACTTGCTGGTATGTGTTTGATTTTGCTTTATCTGATGATGTATTATACTCACCTCCTAAAATTGTTTTCTTTCTCCAACATTGTTTTGATTTTGAACCAACTAACTCAACTTTTGTTTGTTTAACAAAAGGAGTTTTTTTGGCTTTTAAAGATCTTTTGGTTAGTTTAGAAAATTTATTTTTCTTTTGAAAGTTTTGTGGAGGTGTAGCAAAGGATGTTTGTACTTGATCATGTTTGTTTCTTCTGGGCATGTGATTATATTCATCATAAGAATTATAATCATGATTATAATAATTTTATGGATGTGATCTTTTATGATAGCCATTATGCCAAGCATCATTCCTATATCTGTCATACTTATGTTATGTGTATGACCTAGGATAATGTCTTGATGCCCAATAATCATGAATATCATAATGTTTAAAATCATACCCATACCGATGTGATCATGGAGAAGAGTAGCTATGACGTCTGTTGTAGTGCTCATGCTCCGATCTTGGTGAGTACGACTCTGATGGATGATAAGATCTTTCACCTCTTCTGTGTTGTGACGTTTAAGAGTTATTGTATGAACACTTTGAAGTGGTATGATTCTCCATGTCACAAGTTAAGCAGTAAGGAGAAGGTCTGGATCTTCTTCCCTTAGGCTTGGATGATGAAGTTGGATTTGATTGGACTTCACAGCCTTTTGTCTTGGTTGTTTTTGTTGCTTTCTCTTATGAGGACATATATATGTTGGTCCAATTGATCCATTCAACTGTGCACTTGATGCTTGACAATGATTTTCAACCGAATCAACACTTACAAACGCAATAACATAATGAATTTCATCGAATCTAAACAATAATAAGCAATAACAAAGGCTCAATGATATTGAAAATAAACTTCCAGCCACACACACAATTACAACAACAAATATTTTGTATTAGGGTTTTTCAAAAGGTTACCTATAAAGATAAAAGATTACAATATATAAGTAACCTAGATTCGCTGGCAGTTTCGCTGCTAACTAGCAAAACTGCCTGTCTTACTACTAGATTCACCCGGCAGCGAAGTGGAGATTTGCCGGGTGATCAGAAGCAGCTGACTCCGGGCATAGATTCGCTGGCAGTTTCGCTGCTGACTAGCAAAACTGCCTGTCTTACTACTAGATTCACCCGGCAGTGAACTACAGATTCGTCGAGTGATCAGAAGCAGCTGACTCCGGGCGAAACTATAGTTTCGCCCGTAGTTTCGCTGAAATACAAAAATACATAAGAAATACAAAGTACAAGATAAAACTAACAATTAACCTATTACATAATCAAAATAAACCTATGAACTATAGTGAGTCCAACCTATGTAGATCATCAATTCTCCCCCTAGGTTGGACCTCACTCTTGGTCTTCTGGGTCTTCTCTTGCTCCCTCTTTAGCTTTATCAAATGTTTCTTGTTCTGCTCCTGCTGCACTCTCCTCTTCAGCCCTTGCACTTGCCCTTGCGAACTATCGTGTAAGATCCTGCATGTCCAACCTTAACTCGTCAACATTGGATACTTTCTCAGCTAGCTCCCTAACCTCTGCCCTTACTCCACGAGTTTTATTTGCCACATTCATAAACAAACTGGCTTTTCTTCTTGTTTCAGCTCTAGCTCCAGCCTTGATATGATTTTCATATAGTATCACTAGGTCTTCATCATAAAAAGAAAATACCTCCATTGGATCAAATAGCTTAATCTCAGCACCACCTTTCAATCTAATGACTGCTTCCCCAGTATTATTATCATAAAACCATTTTTCAAAATTTTGTAGTCTAGGGGGAAGTGGATTGGGTACCCTTACTCTGTTAATGGTTTTAGCTGGCTTCAGCTTTAACACAATCTTTCTTTTTTTGGTGGCCCAATCCAAGTCTTTCTTTGATCTTCTCCTTTCTGTCCTCATAAACCCGAAAGCTTCAAAATTTTCATTCAAGCCTGCCTTGATTTCCTTCTCTAGCATCATGGCACGTTCACTCAATTGGGCATCCAACAGTGGAATTTCAGCCAATCTCCTCAAGTCCCACCTAGGCAACATCTTGAATGCCTTCCTTTTATGCATGTATGATATTTCCCCGCCCCTTCTTTTAACCATAAACATCTTCAATTTAGAATTATATTTCCAGCTCACCATTTTCTTATCAGATTTCTCTTGCTTGGTTCACTGATGTTTTGGAATAGTGGTGTTAACTGTTCTGGTTCCTTTTCTTTCACAAACCATTCTTTTTTGCTCAATTCAAATACATCTCCTTCTTCAGAACCCCTTTGTGCCACATAAGTCATTGGGCACTCCTCCAATTCATAGTATTCGGGTTCTGAGTCATAGTCAACTAGCCGTTCCTCATATTCATCCTCTTCATCAATAATGTGACAGCTGTCACCAAAATAGGTACGTTGACTTTGGCATTAGTTTGAATTTTGACTTTTGACTTTGACTTTCGTCTTTATTTGGGCTTGGTCTTGATTTTTGGTTCTTTTCTTATTGGGCCCAAACTTTGGTCTAATGGGCCTATGTTTTTATGATGGGCCTGGAGCCTATATCATAATGTGACTAGTGGGCTTGTCATCGTAGGAGGTTCTATGTATTGAGCCCAATCAAGGGTTTTCCTAAAATGTAAAACATGAAATTACGCCGAAACCCAACTAACTGTATATCCATGGGCTTTGCCTAAAGCCTGGTAAATAAACTTAAATTGGTTCAAAAATATAAATTATCCCAAACTCTAGGGCATGTGCTAGCCCGTTGCAACCGTTATTGCGCGCAGAATTTGAAAACATGAAAATTGGTCGACGCGCGGGTCGGGACGAGACGAATTACACAAGATGGGCCAAGCCGAAGGCCTTTTTCCTTTCCCTCTTTCGGCTGCAAATGAATAAGGGGGGTATTCCCCTTTGTTTTGGCCTCACTTTTGCAACTCAAGATTTTTTTCCTTGAAACCCTAGCCACCACAACACCAAAATCCTCTCTTCTTCTTCTTCTAACCATCGAAAATTATGAAGTACTAGAGCCATTCATCGAGTTTTTGGTAATCAAGCATCCAAGATCTTAAACTAGGCTTTAATCAATTATCTTCGAATCTACCGTAAGCAAAATCGTTTTTGATGATTTTAATTTTTGTTCTACTCAAAAATCGATGATGTTCATCATCTAAATGCAAAATCTTCATCTAATATTCTGTCATTCTTGGTTTTGGGTGCTAGATCGTGAATATCTATGTGTTTCGATTGTCGGAATCGCCATTGGTAAACCCTAATTCTTGGACTTGTATGGTAATCAAATCTATAATATTGGGTTGTAATCTTTGATGACCTGCTCTTAATTGACATTTTGAACCTATAAAACGTTTTGAAATAATTGAAATTGTTCCTTGAAGGAATTGACGTGTCGAACTAATTGAAACAACGAATTTACCACTTACCGTTTGGGACTGAAAATTTAAGTAAACAAAGTATCTAATTGAAGTTTTGGACAACTAGAACCGGAAATGAAAGTTCTTATTATATTTGGGTTGTTAACGGGCACATAATGGAACATGGGACGTAAATGAACAAAGCTAATGAACTGGACAGCTTGCTGTCAGGAAAATGGGTCATCTTGTACAGGACGTAACTTGGTCCAAACATACCCAATTGGGGAAAAATCTGGGTCTAAATTTAAGCCCTATGAGTCCTCTAACTAATCCAAGTTGTCTCGCGTCGTTTCGACATCGTTTGGTCCTCCAAACGTAGCAAACAAAACTGAAGGTCAAAACTGACGAATCTGGGCAACAGATTAGTCAGTATTCTTTGAGTCATAACTTTCTCATAATTTAACACATCATCGTTTGATTCATCAACATCTGAGGATAAACAAGATGAACTAGAACTAGAGCTACATAAACTACTGTCTGTAACAGACGTTTGGGAAACAAATCTATTTAAACTACTATCTATGGAAGACTTTTTGGATTTTGAAACGTTAAAACCAGAGCTGCCAGACCACTACTTGCACCATAATCATATTCCTCTCGAATCTC
Source organism: Flaveria sonorensis (assembly GCA_025506505.1). NCBI lineage: Eukaryota > Viridiplantae > Streptophyta > Magnoliopsida > Asterales > Asteraceae > Flaveria > Flaveria sonorensis. Next base: position 28,661,645 of record CM046435.1, on the reverse strand, counting down.
CTTATGATTTACTCCTTCTAAACCTGCATACAAACTGTCACTACCTTTTTGAATTAATTCATCAGTTGGATGAGGTGTAGGCATAGGAGAATAACAATAAGTGCTAGGTGGAGGATAAACATGAGTTGTTTCTTTGCTTCCCAAACCAGTCTTAATTTTGGCCCCCCTTTGATGCATGCAAAGCTCCTCAAGTTTCATCCCAGAAATTGTCCATTTTTTAAATTTGGTTTTTAATTTGCTTGTCTCAAATTCAGCAAGTGCTACACTTTCAGTTAAAGCATTTATTTCAACATTTCTTTCCAAAAGATTTCTTTTTAAATGCTCATTTTCTTTTAATGCTTCATTTAACTTAACAAAATATTTAGATTTATTTGTTTTAAGTTCCTTATTAATTTGTTTCAATTCTTTTTCATTATCCAATAACAGTCTGTTTGCCTTATAAACCCCAAATAAATGAATTTTGCGAGGAGGAGAGCACATGTCTTGAATTACCTCATAAGGGAGACCCATAACAACCTTTCAGCAACCAGGGCATTGTCACACTGACAAACCGGAGTATTCTTCTTGTCTTCTTCATCCTCCATAGTTTTCCTACTATTCTTCTCAGCCTCACTATCCTTTTTCAATTCTTCTTTTGACTCACTTGTCTTCTTTTCATAATCTTCACCAACAGTCACCTTCTTTTCAACTTCAACACCAGCTTTCTCAACCTTTTTCTCTTCAACCTGAACCCTTTGCTCGTTACTTTCACCAATGACCTCTTGAGTCTCACTCTTGAATTCTCTAAAAGGGACAAAGTCATCAATAGAATCCACATCACTGTTCACTAACTCAGCCACTAGTGCATGATTGATTTCTTCTTCATTTTCCTTAATCTCAGCGCTCCAATCAAAGTTTGAGATGAGAGTTGTTTCCTTCTTTGACTTGACTTCTTCCTTGTCAGTGATTGGGATAACTTTAGAAGTTCCAGAAGTTCCTGGTTCAGTAATGATAGGATTTGGACATTCTCTTTTAAAATGACCCAACTGTTTGCAATTGAAGCATCTTAATTTCGACTTATCAAAACCAAGCTTAGAATTCTAATTCTGATTTCCGAAGCTCCTTCTACCAGCTCGCTCCATGAATCTTCCTGCACGTAGTGTGAGCATGGCCATTTGCCATTGGATGGCTGTTTCTTCTAAATCATCTGGATCGACTTGATACATGTCTTCAACGATCATTCCTTTTCCCTTTAACTCCCCAGCAACTAGAGCTTCATAACTGTGCACTAACATCCCAAATAATGTCATAGTATCTGATGGAATCTGAGCATTGACAAATGTCTTTGAGCATGAACCAACACCTGTAGACCCCCCACTGGACATATTTGAAGCACCAAATCCTGTAGAACCACCATAAGCTGAACCATACAAAGACGAGTTTGCAGCGGATGACATTAATGCAGCATTTTGTGGATATACAGTGGCTGGCATCATGGATTGATTGTAGTCTCTCCTCTTTAAATCCAAATCAAAAGATTTCAATTTGTTGATTACATCCATAAGTTTGTAATTAGCAAAGTTTCTTTCCTACTTCAACATCCTAACTTGCAGGCTCTATTGAGGTGGAAGTGAGTCCAAGAGTTTAGAGAGTTGTTCATGATTTCCCAACTGCTCATCATATTTCTTTAATGTGCTTGAGATGGACAAAAATCGATTTGTTATGTAAGTAAGGCTTTCATTTTTGTGTCCTACAAAAGAATTAAACTCCTTTTCAGCTTGAGCTTTCCTGTCTTTCCTCAGATCCTCATTTCCATCATAGAATTCACACAAGGAGTCATACAAAGATTTTGCATCCTTGTGTTTGGCAAATCGGTTATAGATGTCATGAGATAAGCAGAGAGTTAAAGCTCCAAAAGCTTTCTGATCACGATCAATTAACTTCAAATCTCTTTCAGTGAAGGTAGATGGATATGTGTTTGGAGAAGTAACTTGACCAACAATGACAGTTGGAGTGTGAGGACCATTTACAATTGATTCCCATTGATTATGATCGGTGTAGTAAAAGAAGGCTTTCAAACACCTTTTCTAGTCCTCGAAGTTATCACCATTTATAAGCCTCGGTGGCCTATTAGGAGCAACACTCTCTAAGTCAGATATGGTAATATTGGTGGACACCATTAGCTGAAAGGGAATAGTTTCGCTGCCAAAAAGACAGTTTCGCTGGTAACTTTGCTTGTAAATTTGCTACTAGATTCGCTGGGAAACAAACAACAGTTTCGCTCGAACCAATGATCAAAAACTCTAGTTTCGACGACAGTTTTGCTGAGACTAGTAGAACTTTCGTTCTAAAATAAATTTGCCAGCACTTTCGCTTGTAGTGACTAGCAGAAAGTTGAACTTTCGTTCAAAAGTGGGCTACTTTCGCTAACAATAACACATGAATTGGAAATCACCAAATCCTTAGATTTGTTGGACGAATTGTAAATTCGCCCGATGAATCTGAAATGCCTTTTCAGAACAGAATCAACCCAATCTCATCCAGAACACAATGAATTTGAAATCTGATGATTACAATAGTTTCTCACATCCAAAACGTACAATCCTCAATAAATTTCCATAACAAAAACATCTGAATCAGTATGCAAAATCGATGGAACTGTACTAGTATTCGAAAAAGCCCAAAAAAAACCAACTAATCAAGAGCGCAATTGCTCTGATACCATATTGTTGGTCCAATTGATCGATTCAACAGTGCACTTGATGCTTGACAATGATTTTCAACCAAATCAACACTTACAAACACAATAACATAATGAATTTCACTGAATCTAAACAATAATAAGCAATAACAAAGGCTCAATGATATTGAAAATGAACTTCCAGCCACACACACAATTGCAACAACAAATATTCTGTATTAGGGTTTTTCAAAAGGTCACCTACAAAGATAGAAAGATTACAATATATAAGTAACCTAGATTTGCTGGCAGTTTTGCTGACTAGCGAAACTGGCTGTCTTACTACTAAATTCACCCAGCAGCGAACTACAGATTCGCCGGGTGATCAGAAGCAGCTGACTCCGGGCGAAACTATAGTTTCGCTCGTAGTTTCGCTGTAATACAAAAATACATAAGAAATACAAATTACAAGATAAAACTAACAATTAACCTATTACATAATCAAAATAAACCTATTAACTATAGCGAGTCCAACCTATGTAGATCATCAATATATGTATCACTCTTAGTGTTTTTACACTCAGATGTGTTGTGTGAATGTAAATTGCATGTCTTGTAGAGAATTGGTTGTTGTTTTGGAGTTTCTAATGTAGCTTTCAAGGTTGATGGTTGGCTAGGATCATGTGTAGAAGAATTGGTTTGATTTTTCTTCTTTCTTTTAGATCTGGTTTTCTTCCTCTTGACATGTTCTTTGATTTCTTGTACCTTAATCTTTGCCTTCAGTTTGGACTTTGTTAATTTTGGTTCAAGAAATCCAGCTGGTTTGAATTTCTTATAGAGAACCATAACCTTTTGTTTATTGTCTGTCTTTGCTATTTTGGATTTCTATGGTTGTGTTTGTTTTGGGTTGATTTCTTCAATGACATGGTTAGTACATGTCAATGTTGCTTTGTTTGGTTCGTTGGTTTCTTCATCAGTATCATCACCTGCAGGATCTCCATCTTGACCATCACAGGAATGAAAGGTTTCATTTTGTGGTGATTCAGGTTTGAGGTACAGCTTTTTTGTTGTTTTAGGAGAAGTTATTTGAGTGATAGTGGATGGTTTGTATGTTGGAGGATGATCATGCATATTTGAATCTTCTTTGACTGGACTTGTCATTAACGTTGGCATTTCTGTGTAGTTATCATTGTAAGGAGGAGGAACAACATGGTATGTAGTTCCAACACTCTTCTTATGATCTCTTTGTGAATTAAGTAGGTCTTCCAACTTGCTAGCAGTCAACTTTAAATTCTCAAGTTCAACTTCTGTTGATGCATGATCTGCGTTTGTCTTTGTTATAGACCTAATGAGTCTTGTAACTTGAGCTTGAAGACTAAATCTTTCTCCAAGGAGTTTGTCTACATCCTTCAGCAAAGAATTGATTTTATCTTCAAAGGCTTTATGTTTGTGTTGTTGATGTTTGTGGCTTTTACAAGCTCAGCAGTTAACTCTTCATGTTTGATTTCTTGTTGAACCATTTTGTCTTGCAACTGGTTCATCTCTTGAGCTAAACTAATACTTTGTTGACTCAATGCCTTGAAATGCTTGATCATTTCTTTGAGATTGTTCCATCTCTGACCTGTATTTGATCAAATCATTGGATAATGTGTTGTTTGAGTTGGCAAGATCACATAAATGTAAATGCATCAGTTCATTCTCAATGTGACTGATGTACAACTGAATGTTTGTCTTGTCAAACAATGAATTTTTATTATTGTTTGATATGCTGCTGTTGTTTGGTTGGTTGTAGCTGTTGTTTGATTTGTTGTTGTTGCTTGTTTGGTTGCATCTTGGTTTGCTATGTTTGAATTCTTGAAACCTCTTTCTACCTACAGTAAGAAAGATAGCTCGGTTTCTCGAAACACGAGTGTTAGTGAATGACGTTAATTTTTCATTTTGTTTAAAAAACAAAAATGATTTGAAAATTTGTTTTGTGTTTCAATCAAAATCAAGTTTTAAAATTTTAATCTAATCCAAAGAACGTCAAAACTCAATTTAATCAGATTGGTCTAATTAAAGAGTTAACTCGGTTCAACTACAATTTAGTTAAGCCCAATTAAGATTAATCTAGCTTAATTAAAAAGTAATAAATTTTGGATCTTCGTATTAAAATTAAATGATTAACTGACCCGATAAAATATTGTTAATGTGTTTGTTTGAATGGATATATGCCGGCCAACTAAAAACCAAAATATATGGCTGGTCAAAATAAAACAAGAGTCAAAATTGAACTCCCAAACCACCCAAATTCTCTCGATCCCTCTTTCTCTCTTTCTCTCTTTCTCTTCGGTGAACCAACAGCTAGTCGCCGACGAAGGTTTTGGTGGTGATGGTTGGGGTCGGTCGAAATCGAAGGTTTCTCGATGGTTGGTTATGATCAGTCAGAATCAAACCCAATTCAAGGATCAGTGTTGATGTGGTGGTCAGCGATGGTGTTGTGTTGGTTGGAGATTGCAGCGGATGGTGGCGAGTTGGAGTTCTTCGGTGATGCTTGTGATGATTGGTCTCGGTGATGGTTGGTGTCAATGATGATGGTCGATTGTGTAGTTGCGGTTGATTGGTATTGATACCAATGGTTTCGTCTACTGTGGACAGATCTAACTCATCCACTGTAAGATCAAGGTAACGTCCGCTATGGACCGAGTTCTATGTTCAAGGTTCGCTTTGTATGTTGTGTTTGCTCGTCCGCCTTTGACCAAAGTGTATGTCGCCTGTGTATGTTGTGTTTGCTCGTCCGCTTCGAACCAATGTGTATGTTATATTTGAATGATTGTATGAAATATGGTGTTAATAATGTTACCATACAATGTCTGCTATGTGTTTTGAAGATGTTTAAATTGTTATAAGCTGTGGAATGATGTTTGTCAGCTGTGAGTGATTGTAATCATCTGCTATGCATAGAATGATGTTCTCTATCTGCAACTCGTCTGCTGAAGGTGTGTTTACACGTCCGCTGTGAGTGTTAACACATCAACTGTGGATGTGTTTGTTCATCAGCTGTGGATGTGTTTGTTCATTAGCTGTGAACACTTGGACAAATGGATGTTTGTCAGCTGTAGACTTAGTGTATCAGCTGTGGATGTAACACATCAGCTGTGGAATTAGAACACTTAGTCAAAAATCAAATTCAAGTGTAATTTATGTATTCTTTGTACACTTTGATTATGAATGAAATTTCAATTTCAAATACACGCCTTGTTTTTCAATGATTGTATGATGAACAAACAAATCAAAAACTGAATTAAATCATAGATTTGGCTAATTTTGAGATTTCAGAGCAGTTTGACTTTGAAAAAGTCAAACTTCATGTTTTTGAATGAACAAACTTTTAATTCTTGGGTTTCTGATGGATGTTGATAAAATCAAAGGTTATAATAACTATAGATAAGTGATTCTAAGCTAAAACAACAATCAATTTCATATAATCATCATCTAAACTCGGATTTAGATGATGAACACATGAAGAACACAATGAAGAACAAAACCCAAATATGAGAATCAATGTTCAAAAATGTATGATTTGGATGTTGAAAATGATAAACAAACCTTAGATTTGATGTTTCTAAACTAAAACCACTATCAATTTCAGCTAAACAACATTAGATTTGTGATTTTGATGATTTTTCCTCAAGAACGGTGAATTTTTCTTAAGAACACAAAATTTTCATAAATATTCAAATTCAAGAGTTATGGTTGTTCAATTGATATGAAACTTTGCAGATATGTTAGTTATCACAAACTAAAGCTATTAGAAGCTTAAATTCACTCAAACAATATCAAAATCGAAATTTCATATTCATGAGCATTTGAAGACTTGAAGAACAAGTTTGCTTAAATCTTCAAATTAATTCCTCAAATGAACTTCAATTGATGTGAAAACTTGCAGATCTTCACGAAATAACAAATCTAAGCTAATGGTAGCATGATATCATAAAAAACAACAACAATTTGCGGATCAAACTTGTAGTTCAAATTTTTGAGAAAAATTTGAAGAACAAAGACCCAGGCTCCGATACCAACTGTTGAAAAATTAATAATCGTAGCATCGAATATTGCAATCGTATTATTGCCATTTATCAGATCTGTGATGTGGAATCTCACAGACTATTGATGATTTCATGTGAAGATCTGTTGCAAGATTTAATGTATGATGATGAATGAATGATGAACAATTCAAGAACACATACTCATAAAAATTTCATTCATTCATATGAACAATTCAAGAACACATACACTGATTTTCGATCTTCTCAATCAACAACATGATATCCGTGGTTCATTAGCTTCAAAACATACATTTCTACCTGAAAATCCTCCCAAACACCTTCTTCTACACCAAACAATCATCAAATGCTTAAAACATGATTTCTTAATATGTTTTTGTGCATTGTGAAGAAGATTCTATGTGTTTAAAAATCAAAACATCATTCATACATGATTTTTGAACGTGTTCATCACAAAACTCTCTAAACCTCGTCGGTTTCTAAGGGTTTTTGGATAAAACAGTACACGGGTATTGTTCTATCAGTTTTCATCAAACAAACACTCATTTGAATACTTTGAATTCATTCATTGTATTTAAACATCATATTTGAGTTGTTTTTCACTCAAATCAGGTGATTAATCTTCTACGAACAACAAACCGATTGTTGTTTTGTTCAATTTTTCATAGCCGCCAACAAACCCTAGGATAAACCCTAGTTTTTGTTCATACATATCCTTCAAAAATCTACGGTGATTTCTGTTGGTTAATCATCAAAATCAAAGAAGAAACATAATCTTCTTTGAATTTTATGAAAAAGTTACTTTTTGATTCAAAAAGTTAACTTCTAAAAACATTTTTGTGTTTGTAGGGTTTTTGACTTTTCTTGGCTAATATCATTAAAGGTTGACATTCCTTAACAGAATATTCCTTTCTTTTCACCGAGATTTGAAAGTGACATCATTGGATATTAATTAATTTGAAAATAAAATTAATTAATTTCCTTTATTCTGTAAACAACAAACACACTAACAAATAAATCCTAGTGACTTCCGGAAAAAAGCAAATTTTAGCATGAGCTAATATTATCAAACAAAATTAACTTAAAACGTTAAGCTAAAAATTTAACAACCATGTCTGATGAAATTTCAGGAACAAACAGTGGTCTAAAACCACCCAGACTCAAGACCAAGTCAGATTTTAAACAATGGAAAATCATGTTCAGAAATTGGATAATTTTTCAAGACCCGGATTTATGGACATCCATAACCAAAGGACCATACAAACCATTGACTCTTGGACCTGATTACAACATACAGAAGCCAGTAAGCTTGAAAAGTGTAGTTGGTGATGACCTCAAGAAGATCAAAACAGACATGAAAGCATACAGCATATTGGCAATTACTTTGCCATTTGAAATTTTCACACTAGTTGAAAATTTCAAAACAGCACATGAACTCTGGAAGGTACTTCACACCATGTGTGAAGGAAGTGAAGAGATTAAGGAAATCAAAAAGGAGAAATTGAGGACCCAATATGAAACCTTCCATCACATTCAAGGAGAATCCATTCCACAACAACTTCACAGATTCGTTCAACTAGTCAATGAGATGATCGTTTATGGTCTCAAATATGAATCCGTGGAGATCAACAAAAAGATGTTGCACACACTACCTGAGTGCTGGACTCAGTCAGTCTCATTAATGAAAGCAACATTGGATCTTGAGGCACTATCTCTAGACTCTCTAGTGGCTAAAGTTGAAGCACTAGAACTAGATGAAAGATCCAGAAACAACAACCATATCAAACATGTGGAAGCATACAAGTTCAAAGAACTTGAACAAACAGACAGTGCATTTGGACATGCACTGGAGAAGATGAAGATGAAGAACTTTTAGATTCAAGTAATACCTCCTTCTCTGCTCCTGAAACATCCAATACCAAACAAAAGTCTAAAAACACTAGTGTGCATGCTTCACATGAAGCAACACCTCAAAGCAATCGCACCTCCAGTTCCAGCAAAAACAACAGACACAGAATCAAAACATACATAGATTTTAGAAACCCATGGATGCTCTCATAATCATTCTACAAAGTGAAGAGCAGAAGGCAGCCTATGCAGCCTTCTCAACTAGCTTTGAAGCATACTTGGGTGCTAATCTCACACCATCTCAAATCATCCAACAAGATTTGGATGAATTGCCACTAAAGATGGTTGAAGAAATGGATCTTCAGTGGTCTATGGCAATGATTGCCTATAGATCAAAAAGGTTTCTCCAAAGAAATAGAGGTTTGAGCATGGACAAGAAAACCAAAATTGGTTTTGATAAAACGAAGGTGAGATGTTGCAACTATCAACTGTATGGTCATTTCTCAAGAGAATGCCAGCAACCAAGAGTTGACAGAAACAACAATCAAACACAAGCATCTAGTAGCTACCATTCAAACAGACAATCCCACCTCCAATCAGTATTCCTGTTGTAACAACTTCACCTCAAATCACACAATACAACACAAATCAACACTCCAAATCATCAACAATGATTATAAAACAGGATGGTGAGTGTGATTGGAGCATGCACGAGGCTGAAATCCAATCTCTTGATCATGTCCTCATGGCAAATATAGAAGACAAGATTTCAGAAATCCCGAAAGAGGTATAGGAAAACGTTTGTATACAAGCATGTGTTGACGAAGTCAATCGATACAGATAACATGCAGACAAACTTTCCAAGAAATTAATTGAAACAAACATTTTAAACGAATGTCTAAAATCAGAACAAAAACAATATGGTGCAAAAATTCTTTCATTACAAAATGATTTAGACAAATTAATGTCTGAAAAATTAACACTTGCAGCTCAAGTAGAGCAACTCTCTGAAGCATTGACTCAGTCAAAAACACTACAGGCTGAAACTGGAGTGAAACTTCAGAAGTTTCAGGTGAGCAATAAGAAGTTTGAAGAACTTCTTGCCCAACAAAGGGCATTTAAAGACCCTTCAGGTTTAGGTTATAATAAGGTCAACCCACCTTATAATAACAATTATATTCCTCTACCTGACTCCATGACAAACACACAGGGTGAGACTCTTGACCCGCATGATTGGATTGATGATTCAAAACAATCATCATCATCATCATTAAAAACATCATTAATATCAAAAAAACCTTTGATAAAATTTCTTAAAAGCCAAGCACCTCCCCAAATCAAATCAACAGATTTTTATCAAGGAGAAATTAATGAATTTGATGAACAAACCACTGATGAAGATGATGCTAATCTATTGGATGATGAGTCAGATCAACCAATTACTGAAACTACAAAAGCTTCAAGTGTGGTTGATACACCAATCAAACAATCAAAGCAGACAAAAGGTTTTGACATCTGCTCAGGTGGAAGAAAAACTGGATCTTCCAGTGCCTCTCCTAATTAAACAAACAAAAGGAAAGGAAAAGCTCCCATTCAGCAAAAACAAACTGTAACTTTTGACATACCTTTAAAATCAAATTTAAAATCAAAAGTTATAAACAAACAAGGCAATGCAAATCTACCATATTGTGAATGGTGTGATCAATACACTCATACCACTAAAAAATGCAAATATGGTAAATATTGCAAGTATTGTAACATGAACAATCACAGCACTGAATCATGCCATTTTCACAATTATTGTTCAATTTTTGGAAGAAACAACCATAGCACAGATAAATGTTTTTTCAATAAGAAAAAGAAGAAGAAAAACAAACAGCCACAAGTTGAGAAATCGTAGTATTCAACAATCACAGTACTGAATCATGCCATTTTCACAATTATTGTTCAATTTGTGGAAGAAACAACCATAGCACGGCTAACTGTTTTTTCAATAAGAAAAAGAAGAAGAAAAACAAACAGCCACAAGTTAAGAAATCAATTGAGAAACAAACAGTTGTTCATAAAAAGAACAAGGTAGGTGTACCAAGACAAACTCCTCATCAAAAAGTTGTTTTAAATAATGATAAAACTTTTTATGACAACTTTAAACAACCAAACAGGAGACATAAGTCTTAGAATAGACAACCATCATACATTGGCACTCAATGAAGAAGCGCTCAAAGCACTTTTCCTAATAGAGCCAAAAACATCGGAAGGAAATCCAGTGTGCCTAGAATTCCCAAACCATCAAACAATGCCACTTTAGAAGATATATATGTTATGGGAAAAGATGGAAACCCAAGACCATCTTGGCTTGGGTTGCACCATCTAACTAATTTCTTTGGTTACACAGACAGTGATTATAATGGATGTAATAGCAACAGAAAATGCACTACAGGATGCTATCAGTTTCTTGGATCAAGATTGATCTCCTGGCAGTGCAAGAAACAAACAAATGTCTCTGTGTCAACAGCTGAAACAGAATACATAGCTACTTCTGCATGCTGTTCTCAAGTGCTTTGGATTCAAAACCAAATGCTTGATTATGGCTTTAATTTTCTTAAAACACCCATACACATTAACAATTTTGCTGCCATGTTTATCACTAACAATCCAGTTCAACACTTAAAAACAAAACACATAGATATCAGATATCACTTTCTAAGAGATTGTTCAGAAAAGGTCTGATAAAGTTGATCAAAGTCCATCCAGACAATCATTTGGCTGTCCTGTTTACTGAACCATTTGATTCAATAAGATTTGAATTTCTGGTTCAATCACTTGGTATGATCAACTATGAATCAAATAAGTAATGTTTTCAAAACATTAAAATCAAGCAGGCTTGATTTTGTCAAAGTCCAAGTTTAACAGCAAACATGCATCTTTCAAAATCAAGATATCAAACAAACATTCTTGTTTTCTGATAATCAAACACCTTGAATCACACATACCACTCATGAGAAATGATAGTACACTAGCTTAGTTCTTCACTTGAGTCATTTTCCACTAATAAAGACGGACATTACTTTGTTTGATATATGGATAGGCTCAGCATGGGACACCTAACAACACAAACAACAGTGAAGCACTAAATTCTCATGATTGTGTGGTCATCAACACATCTTGGTTTATGGTAAGTATTAATCTATCCAATATAGGTTGCTTGTAAAGTAACCAAAATACACCAAGTGAAACAGTTTATAAATAGTTAAATCATATAAGTGTCTCCTCTGTAATGATTTTCATAGACCTGGAGTACACCAATGCATTCTTTGTTGTGCTAAGCACAAACCTGAATGACCTAAATCATGATCCAAAAATATTCCCAATGAGAACACATCCATCTTGGATGAACAATCAATAAAGTCTTCTAGACTACGTTCCTAGTGAATGGATCAAAAGAATCCCAAAGGGGATCACCTTCCAAAGTGAAGTGAAAAAGAATCCAATAAGGATCAAACAACATGGATCAAATTAAGCATTTATACTCCTATGTAGCTAGGTGTTAAGTATTGAAAGTGCTTTCTAGCATATCTTGAGGAAGGTTGTTCTAAACATACAATCAGATGTGGGGTACACACAACTTATATCAATCAACCCAAAACATGATAATCACACACTATTTCAATTAATCATTAATACCATGCATGAGTTTAAGTGGATCACAATATCTGCAATCAACATTGTATAAGTCTTTGTCTATTCTCAAAATCATTCAAATAACTCAGTGAGATTTTAAGACTAGTATGATCTCATGTTATGTGCAAATGATTCATCTCCAAACATGAAAATCATTTATTTATTAGATAGATAAAGTGTTATCTTTCTAAATGTTTATCAAGCAAGCAATCAAATTGGACTTTGATAATTTCCATTCAAACACATTCAAATTTTTGCGATGTTATAAAAAGTTTTTATATATATGCAAAAATTTAGGGGGAGAAAATGAACATGGAAATATCAAAGGCAGTAGAAATATGCATAATCATACCTTTTAAAATTTAAAATTTTCTAAATTTTGAGTTTTAAATAAAGCTAAGTCAAGCCAACTCCCAAACACAGCAGTTTGACACACATACATATGCACAATATTGCAAAATATTGCTTCTGAGTGATATTTAAACATCCATAGATTGATCATGTTAAAATATTAACATTTTAACATACATTTTAAACAAACATTTTGACTTAAACAAGTGTCAACAAACAAATGTTCTTTTGGAAGAAATTTTATCAAACATAAGCTTCGGAAGAATTTCTATCAAACATAAGCTTCGGATATTCGCTATGAACTAGTAAACATACAAGTGTTCATAGCGCATGATGATGGTAAGACATCCGCTGTGAATACAGTGCCATTCCACAGTGCATGTCTTACAGCAGTCATCCGTTGTAGAAATAGTGCTAGTGTATACAACGTATGCACATAGGTAATTATACGCTGTGAACATTCACACAATACACTTAAGTGTCCATAGTGCATGAACAAATGTTCATCCGCTGTGAATAAACAAACAAATCATTTCAAGTGTCAACAGTGCATGAACAAATGTTCATCAGTTGTGAACAACCAAACAAGTTTTCAAGGGTCCATAGCGCATGAACAAATGTTCATCCGCTGTGAACAATCAAACAAACATGAACAAATGTTCATCCGATGTAAACAACCAAACAATTTTTCAAGGGTCTACAGTGCATGAACAAATGTTCATCCGCTTTGAAAACAGTGGTCAACCATAGCATATGACTTTTTAGTCAACAGTTACAAATTTTAATTTTTTCACACAAGTGTGCATAGAGCATGAACAAATGTCCATCCGCTGTGAGACACAGTACAACATCTAAGGGGTCCACAACGTATAGTTTAAGGTTGTACAGCGGACACACTATTTCTACCATACATAACAGACAATAAACACATCAGAACATCAATCATACATATAAATCATACATAATTATCACACATAACAAACAATCAGACAAATAACAAATCACACCAGGAAACATACAAATCAAACATTCAAGGCAATCAGATTACACATGTGTAATCAGTGAATCATACAAGTAAACAAACATGTAATTAGAAAACATACAATCATTCAATCATACAGAAAATCAATCAATCATATAGAAAATCAATCAATCATACATGAAATCAAACAATCATACATGTAATCAAGCAATCAAACATGTGATCAGAACATACAGTCAATTAATAAATCATGCATAACATACAAACATGCAATCAAACATTTTAAGTCAATCACACAATCTTTCATATCAAAAACAAACACACACTCATTATTTCTAACAAACAAAACATTAAGAAGCAAACATTAAAGTGATGGCAACATCATCCTTAGGGGGAGTATTGTTGGACTTAACAAGTGCATTAATAGGATAATGCTTAAAAGGATAATACTTGCCATAATCAAACATAATGTGTTCTAACATTTAAACAATCATTAACTAACACATTGGCATCATTAACATTCATAACATGCATGAATTATTTGTTAAATTTCTTTTTCAGTTTTATAGATAAAAGAAATTTTGAAAAGTGTCGGCAGCGGATGAAGAAGTGCCCACAGCGGATGACCAAGTCCATGCAGTGGATAAAGAACAATTCATAGTGTCTATAGCGGATGAACAAAACATACAACGGATGAACAAAAGTCCACAGCTGAACAGTCTACAGCAGATGTTCAATCCACACCGGATGAACACTCCATAGCGAACAACTAACAAGACAAACATACAACAAGTGTTCACAGTGGACGACATCCAACACGTAGCAGACAGCTTATTCAACATCCACAGCGGACGACTTAGACTTAGGATTTTTATGTAATTTTCCTTTACATAAGGGTATTTTTGTAATTGTAAATAGCTATCTGTATAGGATATAAATAGCATAATACCCTAATCCATTGAAAACTTTTGAACAATCAATACAATCAAGCAGTTATTATCATACAAGCATTCAATCACTAGCAATCATACACACACACACACTGATATCATAGCATTAATCATGGGTTTCTGTACCATGATTAGTGTTTGTTAAAATCAAATATAAAAATATGTTGTTATATCTTGTTTGAGAGATTTAAAAAGTTCCTTGGGGGAATCAACCTGTTTATGTTTTATTGTTTATCAAGTTCATAATCAGTATTTGTTGATTTCATCATCAACAGACTCAAGTGCTTCAATCCTAATATCCTGATCCCTATAACATGATAGACAGGGAAATGAAGGATTATTTATCTGTTCATGGATTCACCAGATGAAAACCGGCTAATATGAAGACAAATTCCCTCAGAGCTGCAATTCTTAAGATAGTCAAAGACAAGAAAGAAAGATTAAAGGCTATTGAAGAAAAGGTTGTAGGGAGGAAACCCAGATCTAGAACTGTAGCTCAGGATGTCCAAGTCACTACCAAAGACCATGATGTCTAGGCACCCATGCTACACAGAAATCCTGAATGGTTTACTGAACCCTCTTAATTGAAGTTGCATGAAGGGTTAACCACTTTAGAGATGATTAAGGTTGTGTCTACTACACAAGGCAAGATGGATGTTAAAATAATTTCCTGGAAGTATGATAGTGATTGGAACATCTTTATGGTGAAAAGGATCTCAGAGCTTGTTCAGTTCTTCACAGAGTACACTGTTCTGGTGAATTCCCTCAGATTCATGATCTGAAAGAACTAGCTAAGCTAGAATTGATTAATCATCATGCTATGTATAGAGGATATGAGTTTGAAGATATTCTGAACATGTTAAAGAAAACAAACAACTTAAAATCTCTAAAAGCAATATGCATAAGGAAAGACAAATCTTTCAGTAATCCTCTTGAAAAGAAGAAGAAGAAAGAAACTGAAGAGTTGGTATTTCTAGAGTTGAATGTAAAACCAACTGAATCATTGAAAAGAAAGATGGTTGCTGGAACCCACAAGTCAAAGCCAATCTCAAATGTTTTTATGATGAAAAGACATATGAGTTGGTAATTGAAAGAAAATAGGGAGGAAAAGTTGGATCTGGCATACGACTATTTAGTGGATATGAGGTGAGATTGTTAGATGAATCATATATCCACTACATATTTACAAGACACTTCAGAGAAATAGATAACAAGCTTGGAGAAGCTGATATGTATTTCTTTTTGAAATGCATAGAGATTCTAAAGATAGCTATGATAGAATCAATAAAAAGAAAGAACAAAGAAAAAGAAAGAAAGTTCCTCTCCAACTGGGAAACATAGTGAAGTTGGAAGTAGATACTGATGGTTCCTTGTTGATTCACAGAGATGGTCTGTCTATTGTATCTGTGTGGGAACTCATATCTCTGAGATAGATGCCTATTGAGGCAATTCACAATATGAGCCAAATGAAGATTCATGTCCTTAGCCGAGACAAAATGAATAAGGCTAGAGACTTCTCAAACATGATCAAAGATATTTTGGATCCTTCACTTGCTGAACCTTAACCATCTACAGAGACTAAACTAGCACCAGCTCCATCGACTGTCCAAGAAAAGAAAGCAGCTGCTCTTAAATAACCACCAGAATCTTCACAACCACCGCCACTGATGTATTGCAAAATACATCGGTTATGCATGTACAGTTTGTATAGTTTTCATTAGTTTTAATGGCGTTTTCCGTAGAATAGGTAATCTTTTGATCCAATTGTGTTTTGCAGATCTTGTGAGCTTGTTACGGTCGCAAAGTGAAGAAAATTAGTTAGCATGCGAGAAAGTCAAGTCTTGGAATGAGTTGGAGAGTTCGATAACTGAAACGAGTCAAAATTGCTGGTTAAGAATCCTCTCGCCACCAGCGAGAGGCTGTTAGGGTGGCTGAGGTTGTTCTCGGTCACAGGGAGTGACTTGATTGATGTATTCCTCTCACCACCTGCGAGAGGGTGCTATCTGTAGATAAAACTCTTTGTTTAGGAAGAAAAAAAAGAGTAAGGAACCCTAATTTACGAACAAGAGTGAGGTTGGGCGATTTGGAGGCACCGATTCAGAGGTTTTCGAGCATTCAGAGATTGTGGATTGAGGATTGAAGTCTCGAAAGCATTCGGTTCACATTAGTGACGTTTGGGTGTCTTTACTTTCGCTTCCTTCTTGTTCACTATGCTTAGTTTGGTTGAATATATTTTGTTTTCAATGAACTTCATGATGTTGAGAAGCTAATTCTATTATACTACCTAGATTGGATGATGGATTAGATAAAGTTTTGATTTTTATTAGATTTATGGATTCTATGGATTATTTATGAATTGTAGGTTGTTTGTTCTTTTGATTAGATGTGTATGCATGTTTGATAGTGTCTGCGTATTGTTTATTGCTTCGCTTGATTCTTGGTGACGGTCTTTATCACAAAATAGAGTCTTGTTAGATTTCAGATTTTGGTGAGTGTTCCTATCATAAAATAAATCTGTCATCTTTAAGGTTATAGTGCACATTTAACCTTAGAAGTAATATTCGGTAATCATATAAAATAAAGCATTCTACTAATCGTCAACAACTTGAGGTGCGAGATTATTGTTAGGTCTAAGTCATTAAACTGTAGGGTGGGAGCTTTGGAAAGCATATCCTTTTGCTATTGTCTAACAAGTCTAATCAGGAGTCCAAATCTGCTAGGCGTCTTGTGAGAGAGTCTAATAATCGGTAATCTGAACAATCTTTAGGGTGTCACAGTGTGCTCTTGAGAAGGGTTAGGAGTCCTGTAAACATCCCGAGAGGTGAGAATTTAAAGATCCCGATTCCATTGTTGACAACTTCCAAAATAAAAATCATTGCTGAAGCAATCAGGATTCCAGTCTAGGTAGTGTTATCTCACCATTTGAATAAAGTACAGTCTAATTTGTGTTCTGTAGTTAACTCAGTTAATTTATTTTTTGAAATTAATTGCTTCCTTAGGAATGGTTAGAAACCCCCCCCCCCATCAATTAAGCATTTGGTTATGTTCCGTGTCAAGTTAAGTCTAGATAGAGTTTTTTTTCGCAATTATTGAGTCTCGTGGGTTCGATATCCGAACTTACTTTAGCTATACTAGAGTCGATCGGTACACTTGCCGGTTAGTAGTTTAGTGTGTCTTAATGAGTCTAGAGTATTACGAGAGTCTAGAATTTAGGTAAAATTTATTAAACTACTTTTTAGAGCATCAACCACCCTCAAACCCTTGAAGTACATAGGCTGTATAATCCATAGGGGGAGTATTGTTGGACCCTAAAAGTGTTGGGTTTAAACAAGATTATCAAAGTCATATAAACCCATTTATATGAAAAATGCAGCGGATTAGAGAGTTTTAAATCTTGTTATAAACATGAATATAAAACCGATTTTATAAACAAAAACCCAAACCAGGGATCCATATACGAAATAAAACATGCTTACCAATATCACAACCATAGTGGGTTAATGAAATACTACCTTTCAAGAAGTGAAGGTAATAGAAGGGATGATGGATGAATGGTTAGCCTTCAAATGAGATGTCCTCAAGCTTGTATACCCCAAGCCACTAACGAAACACCTTGTTTGCTAGGATTTGATTACACTTTGCACCACACAAGAGAGTGTTCTTGTTCCTTCTTCTTGATTTCAGCTGAGACCAAGGGAGAAGAGAGGAGAGAGAGAGAGTTCTTGGTTAGAGAAGTTTTTGCATGTAAAATGGTTGGGTGTTAGGATGTGGTGTTCCAAGAAAACATTCAAGGCATTCAAAATTCAAAAGGGATGTGAAAATCCATCCTAAAATCGCCCCCCCCCCCTTTTTAATAACTTGGAACTAATTAAATTACATGTCATTAGTTACAAGTTTAATTAAACATGTAACACTCTAACATGATTAAGATACATGCAAAATATCATAACCATTATCATATACATATTATTTAACCAACTTAAAGTAATATCATAAGATAATCTCTTTAAATAAATTATCCATATAATTTATTTATTCCTCAAGTGCAAATATTTTGAAACCCATTTTCTAAATATCATAAGTGTTAATATTTAATTGTAAGATTATATCTTACAATAAATATCATGGTGTTTGTCTAGCTTGTTATTGGGTATGACCCGACTTGGATCATAATGCAATAGCCATATCAATTATAATATGTGTCTTGGGCAGACCAATTCCAACAATCTCCCACTTGCACAAGATACGTAGAAGATTGATGCAAGTAGTAAATACCGCCTAACAACGGTTTACAACCCCTAATACATATGACGAGGTGCCATTCAATAACATCATCCCTTTCAAGTACCTTACTTGAAATGATTTAGGTGAATCTATTATTTATCCTTTTGCCACAGATGCCATGTTAAATCCAGAGACACAGAATGATCATTCTCTGTTGATTTAACTTAGCAGGCCTTAGACATCTTACTCTTAATGAATAAGAGGGACAAATCCCCATTTGACTACATACGTCTCTCACAATCATCTTGTATTACACTTGATCTTAGCCTTATGTACCGTCATGTTTCAGAGCGGTAAAGAAATAAGTCAAAGTATAATATTCAGTGAATATCAAGACCCAATATGTATCTCAGGTTGGAGGATACTATGATATTCGCCTTTACTCAAATTTACTTATGATCTATCAGAAAGATTCCATGTAGTAATATTTGAGGGTGGGTCAGTCCAATATTTATATCCCATAAATATCCACTAACCTTGGCAGCAAACCCTTGCTCTATGTTCATACCTTATGAATATATGCCAATCCAAGTTCATGATAGGCTTACCTTCATATTTGTTCCACAAATATGAGCGACTACAGACATTTAGAATAAATAACTTATTCACGGATTTAAACATGTAAAATGGAACATAACTCAAAAGTCATACTCAAAACCATAATCATATGAATGAGTTATAATAACAATTGTTCCGATATCCAAATACAAAATAGATCAAATCCAATCACTAGAATATCGAAGTCCTAAGGCACAAGTATGACCATCATGCTTCGGCCTTTTAAGGAGCTTCGTGAGTGGATCCGCAATGTTTTGATCTATGTGAACTTTGTGAATACATATCTTTCCTTTTTCAACTTCATCCCTTATGTAGTTGAATCTCTGCTTAATGTGCCTTGTCTTCTGATGTGCACGGGGTTCCTTGATTTGAGCAATCGCACCCTCGTTGTCACAAAAGATCTCTAGAGGGTCCTGAATGGTACGGACCACTCCTAGGTCGGCAATGAACTTTCTTATCCACGCAGCTTCTTGAGCTGCCAATGAGGCGGCGATGTATTCCGATTCAGTGGTGGACAATGCTACCACATCTTGTTTTGCGCTCGTCCAAGAGACTACTCCACCATTCATAATGAAAACATATCCCGATTGTGATCGAGAATCATCTCGATCAGTTTGAAAACTTGCATCGTGTAACCCTTTACAACGAGTTCCTCCTCACCAGAGCCATATATTAAAAACAAATCCTTAGTCCTTCTATGATATTTTAATATACTCTTAACCACCATCCAATGGCTACTTCCCGGATTTTGTTGGTATCTGCTTGTCATGCTCAAAGCGCATGACACATCCGGTCTAGTGCATATCATAGCATACATGATGGATCCTATAGCCGATGCATATGGGATTCCTTTCATTCTATTGCTCATCCTTTGAGCTTGGGCATTGAGACGCACTCAATATTGTTCCTCTTGGAATAGGCACCAAACCTTTCTTAGAGTTCTCCATCTTGAACCTTTTCAAGACTTTATCAATGTATGCACTTTGGTTTAAACCTATCAACTGCCTAGATCTATCCCTATTGATCTTTATTCCTAAAATGTAGGCGGCTTCACCAAGATCCTTGATGGAAAAACAATTTCCAAGCCAGGTTTTTACACCTTCCATGGTTGGAATGTCATTTTCAAACAATAGTATGTCATCAATATACAATACTAAGAAAGTAATGATGCTCCCACTAGCTTTCTTATACACACAAGCCTCATCAGCATTTTTGATGAATCCAAATTTCTTAACTTCATCATCAAAAAGGTGATTCCAACTTCTAGATGCTTGTTTCAATCCATATATTGATTTCTTTAACTTGCATACTTTATTAGGATGTTGTGGATCGACAAAACCTTCGGGCTGAACCATATAGACATCTTCTTCAAGATATCCATTTAGAAAAGCGGTTTTAACATCCATTTGCCAAATTTCATAGTCATAATATGCAACTATGGCAAATAATATCCTAATTAATTTTAGCATTGGCACGGGCGAAAAGGTCTCATCATAATCAACCCCTTGAGTTTGAGTAAAACCTTTTGCTACAAGTCTTGCTTTATAAGTATCTAAGTTTCCGTGCATATCAGTTTTTTTCTTGAAAACCCACTTACTTCTAACCGGTTTGGAGTTAAGAGGTGGTGCAACCAAGTCCCATACTTGGTTGTCATGCATGGATTGCATCTTTAAATTCATAGCTTCAAGTCATTTGTCTCAATCGGATTGTGATATTGTATCATGGTATGTGGTGGGTTCATCTGAATCTACCACATAGCATCCATCCATGAAAAATCCATATCTTTCGGGTGGATTACTAATTCTACCAGATCTTCGAACGTTTTGTATGTCTTGATCAACCATTTGATCATTCTCAACAACCTCTTGTTGAGTGCTAGTATCAACCAAACGTGTATCGGCTTGTGGTTCTCGATCCTCCTCGAGTTCCACCGTTCTATCAGTTCCTTCGATAAGGAACTTAGTTTCCAAGAACTCAGCCTTTAGAACAATAAATACCTTTTGCTTGGTTGGGTTGTAGAAGTAATATCCCATAGACTCCTTAGGATATCGTACAAAAATACACTTAGTGGATCAAACTTCAAGTTTGTTTTAGGTGTTGCGCTTGACATAAGCCTCACAACCCCATACCTTTAAATATGATAATGATGGAACCCTTCCATGCCATATTTCAAAAGGTGTCTTGTCCACTTTCTTGGTTGGGGCCATATTTAGAATACGGACTGCCGAGAGCAATTCGTAACTCCCAAATGATAGAGGCAATGTGCTTCTAGCCATCATAGATCGAACCATATCCAACAGAGTTCGATTCCTCCTTTCGTCCATACCATTATGCTGTGGTGTTCCGGGGGGAGTGAGTTGCGAGATAATTCCACAACTCCTAATATGATCTTGAAAAGCATCACTTAGATATTCACCTCCTCTATCAGAATGAAGTACTTTGATGGTTTTATTGAGTTGATTTTTCAACTTCATTTTGGAACACTTTGAACATTTCAAAGGCTTCATCTTTTGTCTTAACAAGTACACATACCCATAACGACTATAATCATCGGTAAAGGTAATGAAGTATCTTTCACCATTCCTTGTCATTGCCCTCAAAGGGCCACATACATCCGAATGTATGATACCTAATAAGTCTTTTACCCTCTCATTAGTTCCACTAAAGGGTTTCTTGGTCATCTTTCCTTGTAAACAAGACTCACATTTATCAAATGAATCTTCACTTGATTCTAAAAGACCATTCTTTTGAAGTGTATGTATGTGATTTTTGTTTATGTGACCAAGGCGACAATGCCAAAGATACGTCATACTAAAATCCATTTTGAGTTTCTTGGTGCTTGATTGGTACAACGAGTTATCAAAGGATGTGTTATCATGAACTAATTCATAAATGCCATTACACGGCACAACTTAAAAATAAAAGATATCATTCATGAAAACATAAATACCATTGTCTACAAACTTCAAATCATAACCATATTGTCTTAAAAGATAAACGGAGATAATGTTTCTAGTCAAACTAGGAGCAAACAAAATGTTTTTCAAAAAAACTTCCAAACCATTTGGAAGATTTAAAATATAGTCTCCTTGGGCTTCGACATCATCTTTTGCTCTGTTGCCCATGAAGAGACTTGTATCTCCTTTCTTTAAATTTTTATTTCTTTTGAACCCCTACAATAAATTGCAAATATGAGTTCCACATCCAGTATCTAATACCCATGTGTTAGAAAAAATAACATTTAGAACAATATGGATCATGAAAGTTGTACCTGAGGTTTGCCCCGCATCCCTCTTTGCTTTCAACTCCTTGAGATAGGTTGGACAATTTCTCATCTAATGTCCTATCTCTCCACAACCAAAGCACGGATCCTCCGAGCTAACCTTTAGCTTCTTCAGTTTGGGTGGTTCCGCTTTAGGCTTCCCTTAGAATTTACCCTTGACGTGTCCCTTGCCTTTGGCAACCTTTGCCTTAGGTTCTGGGTGATGCCTCTTATTATTTCAACTTCATTGATCGTGAGAACCTGTAAAACCTTTTTACCCATTCCCGTTTCGGCCGTTTTGAGCATTGCGTGAAGCTCACCAATGCTCTTGTCCCATCCATTCATGTTGTAGTTCATGACAAAAGTCTCAAATCTTTGGTTAGACCATTAAGGATCAAATCCATGGCTAACTCTTTTGAAACGGGACAATTTAGCCTTTTGAGTCTATCAATGTGGCTTTTCATTTTAAGTACATAAGATGAAACGGATTGGGTTTCTTTCATACGACATGCATGAAGAGCTCGAACCGTTTCGAAGCGCTCTACCCTAGCTTGAGTAAGGAACAATTTCTTAAGTTGGGTGATCATGTCATATGGCCATGATGTTCAAAATCCTTTTGAATTTCGGGAATCATAGTTCCCAACATGAGGCAAGAAACTTGCACCGAATTGTCGGTATGTTTTATCCAATCGCTATAGGCATCTTGATCATCACTGTTTGGTTCATCGGGTATAGGATCGCCCAATATGTAGGATTTCTTTTCTTGTTTTAGAACAATTCTCAAATTTCGATACCAATCCATAAAATTGTTATAATTAAGACGATCCTTATCAAGTATAGCTCTTAGAGATAGGCTATGCATGGGTGGGATAATTGCTTTAGGTGGATTGTTGATTGTGGCCATCTACAAGTTTTAACAAAGTTCAATATTAGTATTTTCGATATTTTTTGAAATTTTAATCATTAATACCCTTTATGTCTCCAAGACAATTAATGATAAAAACCTAGAACCTAACGTTACATTCACATAGTAGTTAGGTACCTTTATCCTACTATTGAATCAACAAGGTAGTCAATGTTTGACGATTGCAACCCTTTTGCAATTTCTAGTTTTATGATCGGCCATCTTTGGTGTTTAATATACACATTTGTCCATGTCGTTTTCAATATGTGAATATACACATACAAGTGGTTAGGTGACCTTTATCCCACAAATATGGTAAACCCACCTCAAACTCACAAGTTTTCTCCAATGTGGTTAGGTGACCTTTATCCCATATCGAGTTCCAAGTGATTCGAGTGTTGTATAAAAGGATGGTGTTAGACTAGTTTTAAAGGGATTTTAGTTTTCTAAATTCTAGATTGTAAAACTATTTGTGTACCTGACATTTGCATGCTTTCAAATGTGTGGTACTTAGTTTGAAAACCAATTTTCAAAATTCCTTTTAATAAAACCCATTTTATTGTGAAATCATTAACCTTTAATAAAACCAATATTATTACCTAATGATTTCTAAGGAACCAATTTTATGCAAGTTGTTGATATTAAGTTGTCAATTATCCTTATCCAAATAAGATAATACAAAATATAAATCAACCATACAAGCACAAATAATCAACCAAAAGTTCATAACCATAGCCATCTACATTTGGCCACACTTGTTGACCGAAACAAGTGTGCCAAAAAGGTCTCTCCTAAGGGACCGAATGAACATAACCATGTGTCGGTGAACTCCCACTTTATTTAGGGCTTCATTATGGGCTCCAATTTCAGCTCCTAGCTTCCATGGTTCTCCAAGTTTGGGCTTTGGTTATTGGGCTAGAATCCCATCTTGGACTATGAGGTCCATTAAGGCCCAAAACCAAAACCCTAACTTTGTTGCATCTTCTTTTACAAAAAGAAATATCCTAATACATTTTTCTCTAGTAAAAGAAATACAACTAATCTACTTATTATTACGAACCAATATGAATAAATAAATAGATTACAAACCCAAATAAATGAATATTACAACCATATGGAATAATAAAATAATCAACAACACAAACATCCATCCAAACACAAGGCCAAGGCTAGGTTATGAACATACACATCCAAATATGCAAGATATACAAAACTAAATGGTTCCCTTCATTAACCACAAACTATCGGCCAAGGATAAGAAAACCAAAAGTTTCGGGTTTTTGTCCAACAAAACAACCAATCTTCCAAATGACTTAACTCTTCAAGATCATTACAAGCATGTAAAGTATAACCTTGAGAAGCTAAGGGGAAACCAAACAACCCAAAAGGTTCGGCCATATGGTGAAACCCACCATGAAACCCAAAAAATTTGAGATTAACGGAACATGTATCCGTATAAGCGGCTCTTGATGCCATTGTTGGGTTTTTAACAAGATTATCAAAGTCATATAAACCCATTTATATGAAAAACGCAGCAGATTAGATAGTTTTAAATCTTGTAATAAAGATGAATATAAAACCGATTTTATAAACAAAAACCCAAACCATGGATCCATATACGAAATAAAACATGCTTACCAACATCACAACCATAGTGGGTTAATGAAATACTACCTTTCAAGAAGTAAAGGTAATGGAAGGGATGATGGATGAATGGTTAGCCTTCAAATGAGATGGCCTCAAGCTTGTATACCCCAAGCCACTAACAAAACACCTTGTTTGCTATGATTTGATTGCACTTTGCACCACACAAGAGAGTGTTCTTGTTCCTTCTTCTTGATTTTGGCCGAGACCAAGAGAGAAGAGAGGAGAGAGAGAGAGTTCTTGGTTAGAGAAGTTTTTGAATGTAAAATGGTTGGGTGTTAGGATGTGGTGTTCCAATAAAACATTTAAGGCATTCAAATTCAAAAGGGATGTGAAAATCCTTCCTAAAATCGCCCCCCCCCCCCCCCCCCGCTTTTAATAACTTTGAACTAATTAAATTACATGTCATTAGTTACAAGTTTAATTAAACATGTAACACTCTAACATGATATAAGATACATGCAAAATATCATAACCATAATCATATAAACCAACTTAAATAATATCATAAGATAATCTCTTTAAATAAATTATCCATATAATTTATTTATTCCTTAAGTGCAAATATTTTGAAACCCATTTTCTAAATATCATAAGTGTTAATATTTAATTGTAAGATCATATCATACAATAAATATCATGGTGTTTGTCTAGCATGTTATTGGGTATGATCTGACTTGGATCATAATGCACTAGCCACATCAATTATAATATGTGTCTTGGGCAAACCAATTCCAACAGAAAGCATCATACATGCCAATTCAAGACGTGGTTGAGGTTTGCTCTGGTTGGAATCTCCTACAAGTCCAAGAAGTAATACGGGTGAAGAATACCCAAGAATGAAGACAAGTGTCAGCTATTCGCATTACTCAATGCGGATGAGCAAAGAACATATATGGTTAAGTATTTGTTCATCCACATTAACTAATGCGGATAGGTAAAACATATACGGCTAAGTATTTGTTCATTTGCATTCACTAATGTTGATGTGAAGAACCAAATGCGCTGAAGTATATGCTCATCCGCATTAGTCTATGTGGATGACATACTTAATGCAGAAGCTCAATAGAAGAAATGCTGATGAAGACAAACACATCCACATTAGTTAATACGGATGCACATTTACAAACATTTATCATCTTTTGTACTTAGACTAGTATTCTGATATATAGTTGTCAAGGTAGTTTAGTCATTTTGTACCGGCATTGTATCAGCCTATAAATAGAATAATATACACTACTTTTATAAGTTTCATAAAATTTTTTACATAATTTACACAGAAGTACTATTTTGTGCTGCAAACCCTAGCACTCTTTGTATCTTGTTTACCAACATCAATATACAAAGCATTTATTAGTATTTTCAGCATTTAATGTTCTATGATTGAGTATTTCCGCTGCTTAGTCGTTGACTCAATCATCATATTCGATCCTAGTTGAGTCACATCAACTGAGATTCCCATCTCGGACCCGGTCAAAATATTTGGTCAATCTTCCCTCTGGTATAACCATTTTGTAGTAGAAACTTTCATAAAGTTTCATTCCACTTTCCAGGTGCTTGATGAAGACAATTGTAAGGCCACATTTCGGTAGACCCCACAGTTGGATTTGGACATCAGAAACACAAGTTCTCGAACATCAAATTTCATTAATATACATAGCGAAACGTACAAAAATTTCTATCATTTAACATTTACATCAAAAGATCACTTTAGCTATCTAACAAAAGCTCTATGCTGGGATGCCAGTCTCGATGACGTGTTAGTTAGCTCTCTCCTATTTATGCCAAGCTCACCCTGAAAAATGTATAGCATACCTATCAGTCTAATATGCATACAAAAGTCAGCGACGCTGAGTGAGCTCTAAGTTTACTTTAACAAAACTATATCATACATTAACATCATAAAAAACATTAACCTTGTTCATCATCAACATCATCATCAAACTCGTTCGATTACCAAACTTTAACGTTAGCTTTCCTTTTATCGTTTTCTTTATCTTTACGTTACCCTCACATTATCAATCACTTTAGCATCACGTTACCCATACTTTATCTTTTTACTTTAGCTTAATCGTTTACTTTATCTTTTGAACTTAGCACGAAGCTTAGTTCTTTTACCAGGTGAGAACACAACAAATGTCATTTCTTCTTTAGCTGCACGGGCATACCCGAGGTAAACCCCTATATGAGCACACCGATGTGTAGCTCCTATGCGAGAATGCACGAATACAATTCTCCTTTAACGGAACGGGCATACCCAAAGTATACCCCTATGTGAGTACACCGATGTGTAGCTCCTATGCCAGAATACACGAATACAATTCTCCTTTAACGTCACGGGCATACCCAAAGTATACCCCTATGTGAGCACACCGATGTGTAGCTCCCATGCGAGAATGCACGAATACAATTCTCCTTTAATGGCACGGGCATACCAAAAGTATACCCCTATGTGAGCACACCGATGCCTCCTATGTGAGAATGCACGAATACAATTCTCCTTTAATGGCATGGGCATACCCAAAGTATACCCCTATGTGAGCACACCTATGTGTAGCTCCTATGCGAGAATGCACGAACATAATTCTCCTTTAACGACACGGGCATACCCAAAGTATACCCCTAAGTGAGCACACCGATGTGTAGCTCCTATGCGAGAATGCACGAATACAATTCTCCTTTAACAGCGCGGGCATACCCAAAGTATACCCCTATGTGAGCATACCGATGTGTAACTCCTATGCGAGAATGCACCAAGCATATCTCCTATCAGTTGCTTGCATGACATCTTTAGCACTTTAATGTTTTCACAGATGTGCTTTATCGGGTAACAAGGTAACTGTTCTTTAGCGTTTCAAATGTGAATTATCATCGTTCTTTAGCCTTTAACTATCATGATATATATAACATATCTACATACATACTTTAATTCATTAGCATTAAGTTCATCATTAAGTCATTATAAACGCACGCTTACGGGGTAACATAACATGTAACAGTCCAAAGTTTTCGCGCGAGAACCCACATTCGTGCGAGAACTTCATCATTCGCGCAAGAACTTTCAAAAGATAACCGTTAGCTGCCAAAATCACATTTCACGCGAGAACTTACTCTCGTGTGATAACTTTTGCTGTACATAACTTTATCCACAAGATATCGCTCCTTTAACAACTTTAACACCCAAAACATGCAATAACAGTTATAAACATCATTCCTTTACAAACCATTCATTTTGGTATGCATATTAGCCTCAAATCATGATAAAACACGTAAAAGAGGGGTCTAGAACTCACCTTACGATATCTTTGCACACGAACAACACAAAACCGAAAGTGTCTCGAGCAGAAGCTACATAATCATGTGCAATATCATTACATACGGTTAATACATCCATAAATACATTGAATATCAACGAATACATACCTTAGACACCAACTAACACCAACTTCTCTCTTCACAAGCACAACAGCAGGACTTTTCGCCTGAAGTAGAGAAGATTGGATGCATGGGCCTATCTATAGTTTCTTTCTCTCCTTGCAGCTGTCTCGCGCGAGAACTTTTGTTCGCACAAAAACTACCTTCATGCGAAAACTTTATCACTCGCGCGAGAACTCTCTCTCTCGTGCGAGTACTTCGCCTTCAATAAAAAATTCAGGGCGTTACAAGTCCACCCCCTTATTTGGGTTACGACCCCGAAACCAGTCATTCCTCAAACAACTGAGGATAATGCTGTCTCATCTCATCTTTGGATTCCTAAGTGGACTCCGACCCCTTTGTATGCATCCACTGCACTCGAACAAGTGGAACTACTTTATTCCTCAGTCGCTTCTCCTTTCTGTCTATTATTGCTATGGGTTTCCACATAGTTCAGTCTTTCATCAATCTCCACATCTTCCAGTGGAACATGAGCGTTTTCATCTGCTAGACACTTACATATATGTGATACGTGGAAGGTAGGATGTATTCCACTCAATGCATCTGGTAATTCCAGCCTATACGCCACCTCCCCTACACGGACTATGATCCTAAAAGGCCCAATAAATCGAGGACTCAACTTTCCTCTCTTTCAAAATCGAATGATTCCTCTCCAAGGTGACACCTTTAGCATCACTCTATCACCGACGTTAAACTCAATCGGTCTTTGACGTTTGTGGGCATAGGATTTCTGTCTATCTTTAGCGGCTTTTATGTAGGCTTTAATCCTAACCAACTTCTCATTGGTCATCTCAATGACCTCAATACTCCCTAACTCCTTCTGACCGATCTTTCCCCAGCATATCGGGGTCCTACACCTCCGGTCATACAACATCTCATACGAGTACCAATACTGGCATGGTGGTTGTTACTGTATGTGAACTCTGCCAATGGTAGACGACTATCCTAGCTCCCACCAAAGTCTATGATGCACGCCCGAAGCATGTCCTCCAAGGTCTGGATAGTCCTTTCGGATTGGCCATCCGTCTGTGGGTGGTATGTTGTAATCATGTGCAATCTAGTTCCCATCGCATCATTGAACTTCTTCCAAAATTTGGACGTAAACCGCGTATCCCTGTCGGAGACAATCTACACTGGCACACCATGACGGGCAACTATCTCATTGATGAACACTTCGGCAAGCCGCTCCGGGTTATACGTCTCTCGGATGGGTAGAAAGTGAGCATTCTTTGTCAATCTGTCCACTATGACCCATATGGCATCATAACCCTTAGATGTATGAGGTAGCTTTGTTAAGAAATCCATAGTAATATGCTCCCACTTCCATTCGGGAATTTCCAAGGGTTGGATTTTTCCGTATGGCTTCTGATGTTCGGCCTTAACCTGGAGACACGTCAAGCACCTTTCTACATACCTTGCTACGTCGGCTTTCATTCCCGGGCACCGGTAATTCTATTTTAGATTGTGGTACATCTTGTTGGTTCCCGAGTGAATGGAGTATGGAGTCTTATGGGCTTCATCCAACACCTTCTCTCGCAGACCTCCATGTCTAGGAATCCACATGCGCCCAAACCTAGTTTTGACACCATTGGCGTTTTCTTCCAGGTTCGCGATCTACCCCTTAATCCTTTCTTCATCGACGTGCTCGGACTTTAGAGCTTCCTTTTGAGCTTCACAGATTTGCCTAATCACATCAGAAGTCATAATCAACTGGTATGATCTCACCCGAATTGGTTCCCGGTCCTCCTTCCGGCTCAGGGCATCAGCTACCACGTTAGCCTTACCCGGGTGATAATGAATCTCACAGTTGTAATCCTTTATGAGCTCCAACCATCGTCTCTGCCTCATATTAAGATCCTTCTGCTTGAAGAAATACTTTAAGCTTTTGTGGTCCGTGAAAATCATACATTTGACACCATATAAGTAGTGTCTCCATATCTTTAACGCGAATACCATAGCAGCCAGCTCCAGATCATTGGTAGGGTAGTTCACCACGTAAACCTTTAATTGTTGAGATGCATACACTATGACTTTACCTCGCTGCATTAGCGCGCACCCTAACCCCTGATAAGAAGCATCGAAATAGACAACCAAGTCCTCATTCCCTTCTAGTAACATTAGCACCGGAGCTTGTGTCATTCTTTTCTTTAACTCCATGAACGCAATCTCTTATCTGTCGCCCCATTCAAACTTCACATCCTTCCTCATCAACTTGGTCAGCGGTGAGGCAATCTTGGGAAAATCCTGGATGAATCTCCGGTAATAACCCGCCAATCCGAGGAAGCTTCGGATTTCAGATGGCTTTTTAGGCAAATTCCACTTCATCACCATCTCCACCTTAGCAGGATCAACCATGATTCCCTCTAGGTTAATCACATGACCTAGAAACTGCACCTCGCGTAACTAAAATGCGCCCTTGGAGAATTTCGCATACAACTTCTCACTTCTTAAGGTTTCCAGCACCTTATGGGGGTGACAGGCGTGATCTCCCTTATTCTTCGAGTAGATCAGGATATCATCTATGAACACTATCATTAATTTGTCGAGCATCGGTCGACAAACCCTATTCATCAAGCCCATGAATGCTGGAGGAGCATTGGTTAGACAAAACGACATCACGAGAAATTCATAACGCCCATATCGTGTCCGAAACGCAGTCTTTGGGATATCTTGTTCCTTAGCCTTTAGCTGGTGATAACCCGACCTAAGATCGATCCTCGAGAACTAATTCACACCTTGCAACTAGTCGAATAGATCATCTATCCGAGGCAATAGGTATCTATTCTTCACCGTGAGCTTATTCAGCTCCCTATAGTCTATACACATTCGCATGCTACCATCTTTTTTCTTCACGAACAATACTGGAGCACCCCAAGGAAAAATGCTCGGTCTAATAAATCCTTTATCGAAAAGGTCCTATAGTTGGGCTAACAACTCATTCAACTCTGGTGGAGCCAGACGATACGGTGCTTTAGCAATGGGCTGAGCTCCTGACACAAGGTCAATCTGAAACTCTATCTCCCGATCAGGTGGTACCTCTGTCAAATCATCAGGGAACACATCCGGGAAGGCACACACAATGGGCATATCTGTTAACTTTACAGTTTCAGCTTTAGCATCTTTAACGTATGCCAAGAATGCTCCACACCCTCATCTCATAAACTTCTCTACCTTTATCATAGAAATCATCTTCGGAACTTCGTAGATCCTATCGCCGTAAATCGTGACTAAGCTACCATCGGGCATTTTCATCTGAATCATCTTCCTCTGAAAAACTATGTTAGCCTCGTATGTGGCTAACCAGTCCTTACCCAACATGATGTCAAATCCACCTAGGGTCATAACAAACAACCTAGCAGGGAATCTATGACCTTCTAATTCTATGCTACAATCCTCTAAGGCCTCAGTTATCTTAGTAGTCTTTCCAATGCCAGTTTCTACCTCAAACACATGATCTATTTCGTTGGCCTTAGTATTCATCACATCACAGAAGGTAGCAGCTATGAAACCCTTACTTGCATCAGAATTAAAAAGAATAGAAGCAAGTATGTTGTTAACCAGAAACATACCTGACACAACATCAGGTTCCGCTCTGGCCTCCTCTCTGGTCATCATGAAAGCCCTAGCTTTGGCCCTTGGCTTGTCACCCACTCTCTTTTCCTTCTCAGCCTCCTTTCCCTTAGCTGAGTCAACCACTTTTGCCTCTTTACACTCTCGAATGTAGTGTGCCAACTTGCCACAGTTGTAGCACTTTACCAGATTAGGGCAATCCTTAGAGAAATGCCCCGTTTTCCACATCTGAAACACAGACTCGAACCAAGTCTGCATTCGCCAGCATACTTTTTCCAACATTTCTGGAAATCACCGGACGATTCCACCATCATATTTTGGCCTGAGCAGCAGACCTCTCATTTCTCTCTCGCTTCACATTTCCCGACCAACTCTTCTTCTTTGCTCCCTCAACGGGCTCATCAGTCACCACATCATCATACACTATCCCACTCAACTCCACCAAAGACTCGAAGGTCTTCGGCCCACTCGCCTTCACATACGTCCTAACCTTTGAAGGCAAACCCTGCACATAACACTTCATCCTCCTCTCCACAGTACTCATTAAAGCAAGATGTGTACTACCTGTGGGTCATACTTCCAGCTTTAAGACCCAAAAATTCCCTTTCCATACCGTCGATCTCATTCTGAGGGTAGAACTTTCTCATCACCATGTATTTCAGGTCATTCCACTTCAAGTTCCTGAACTCACGAGGGTCTTTAGTCTGCTTGATAGTGTTCCACCAATGAATAGCTTCGTTAACAAATAAGTGAGCTGCAAACATTACAGCCTGGTCAGCTCTATATTCACTAATTACAATCACTGCTTCCATCTCAGACACCCACTGGAGAGTGGCAATAGCACCACCCTTGGCATCCAGGGATGGAGGATTACACCCCTTGAAGATGCGATATGAACACCCTTTGGTTAAATCCCCATCGGTTTCATCCCCCTCGTCCTTCCCATCCTTCCCCGAGCCTTCCCTGGTACCTTCACTATCTTTATTGTTAGCTTTGTTCTTTGCCTCCAACGCCCACTCCTTGGTTACCTCCTTTATGGCCTCAGTCCTGATCGAAGGCATGATGTCCTAAAGGATCTTGTTGACCTCTTCGGCGATAGACTCCCTGACAACAGGCTCCAAGTTAATCCTCTCTTCAGAGTGCTGAGAGTTTTCCTTGCTAGCAGTGTGAACAGAGTCCACAGGCACCTCCTCACTCGTCTGCTTTTGGTTCCTGGTGACTGGTGGTCTACCCCTACCACCACGAGCACCTCCTCGAGTAGCTTTTCTTCCAGCCATAGCATGCTATAAGATACAAAATGCTAACATTATCATTCAAGGTAATAGTTTAGGTCATGTTAAGTAAGGTAAGTTTCTAATGACAGTGGCCAGATGTAATTAAGTACTTACTTTACTCTTCATGTCCTAAACATTTCCTATCCTGAGTCACATCAACTCTCCATCTCACTAATAGCACTATAACCTCAAGGCTCTAACAGTCGTAACTTTCCTGGCATGGAAGTACTGGCACTGGCATCCCTTAATCGATCCCATTCTCAGTTCGAGTCTAGATATCAGAGTGTCTAAATCTCTCAAACTATGGCTCTGATACTAACTTGTAATGCCCCGTTTCGGGAAAACCCATAGTTGGATTTGGACATCAGAAACACAAGTTCTCGAACATCAAATTTCATTAATATATGCAGCGGAACGTACAAAAATTTCTATCATTAAACATTTACATCAAAAGATCACTTAGGTATCTAATACAGTTCTATGCCGGGATGCCAGTCTCGATCACGTGCCAGGTAGCTATCTCTCATCAATGCCAAGTTCACCCCTAAAAATGTATAGCATACCTGTCAGTCAAATATGCATACAAAAGTCAACGATGCTAAGTGAGCTCTAGGTTACTTTAACAAAATTGTATCATAAATTAACATCATAAAAATTTTAACCTCGTTCATCATCAACATCATCATCGAACTCCTTCGATAACCAAACTTTAACGTTAGCTTTCCCTTTATCGTTTTCTTTATCGTTACGTTACCCTCACATTATCAATCACTTTAGCATCGCGTTACCCATACTTTATCTTTTTACTTTATCTTAATCATTTACTTTATCTTTTGAACTTAGCACGAAGCCTAGTTCCTTTACCAGGTGAGAATACAACAAATGTCATTTCTCCTTTAGCTGCACGGGCATACCCATGGTATACCCTATGTGAGCACACCGATGTATAGCTCCTATACAAGAGAATCGACGAATACAATTCTCCTTTAACAGCATGGGCATACCCAAAGTATACCCCTGTATGAGCACACTGATGTGTAGCTCCTATGCAAGAATGCACGAATACAATTCTCCTTTAACGGCACGGGCATACCCAAACTATACCCCTATGTGAGCACACCTGTAAGGCCCCGTTCCCGGGAACCCCACAGTTGGTCAATCACAGCCTTATTTATAATAAGACACAATAAATTTCATAAAACATTGTAGCTGATTAATTTATCAAAAACCATTCATGCATTAATATTTGATGTAGACAAATAATACATCTTTGTTTTAAAAGAGTTACAAAACAATATTCAGTTGTATTACAAAACAACAACATTATGGTGCATGAAATGGATGCCAGTCTTTGCCCGCCAAGTAGCTTCACCCTCATGCCATCCTCAGTAACATGCTACTTGCCAACTGAAAATGCATAAAAAGTTAGCGTTGCTGAGTGAGTTCTAGTTTTAAATAATAAAATACTTTACTTTTAGTAAAAACCTTTCCTTTACTTTCGTTTGTGATCACACAACATACATACATCTTGATAATATCATTATTATATTTTATCATCGTTCATAATCGTTCATTTTGCACTTTTTCATTATCTTTCACCTCTATCTAGATCCTGTCATAAGCTATGCCCCATCATTAGGCACGAAGCCACCTCAGTCTTGGGGTTAAGCGACAAGGATCCCGTTTCGCACGTATGGATCAGTCCCCAAGACTGACCCCCTATTTGTATACCCTTATGGGTTAGCAAAAATCGCACGCTACATCACACACAGTTTAGCTAACAACTCTTCAATGAGTTGTGAACCTCTTTAAATTTGCTTGCAAGACTTTCATTCATTCGTTATGTTCCACTTTTCATTAGCTTAATCTTCCGCTTGTTTTATGATAATACTTTACGTATAAGAGCATTAAGACACCATGTAAAGTCAAGTAATAATATGTAATAAGGAACATCAATAACAGACCACAAACATGCGCAACATTCACAAACACACACACCCACAAAAAACAGGGGGTATCATACGGTTTCAAAACACTGAGAGTTGTAAAAATGATAAATTATATGCATTTCAGCCCCAAAACAAGTTTAAGATAGAAAAATCAGGGACCTAGAACTCACCTATAGCAGCCTCAAGTAAAACTCCTCCAAACTCGAGAGCTCTTGGAGTTCAAACACCTAAACACACCAAAAACACGCAACCGAACACAAAGGAACACATAAGACTCGGTCCAAAAGCTGAAAATTTAGCTGAAACCGAACAAAACACATGAAAAACTTACCTACAAGCCGATCTTCTTCTTCTTCTCTCTAAAAACCGATGGAAAAAACTTTGTTCTTCTTTCTGTAGCCGAAGGCAGTTGGTGGAGCAGGGTAGTGGGCGGCCATGCCCACCCTTTTAAACATAATAATAATAAAGTTTGCCTCTTGCACAACTTTAACCCCTTAACTAGGGTTATTTCACCTTTCTTTCTTTATACTTCTCTTTTCTTTTCTTTTCTTTTCTCTTATTTTTTTTTGTAAATTTCCGAGTGTTACAAGTCCACCCCCCTTATATAGGTTTCGTCCTCGAAACCTGTCACTCTTCGAATAGTTGTGGATAATGCTGTCTCAGCTCTTCCTCAGTCTCACACGTAGACTTGGATCCCTTCCTGTGCCTCCACTGTACTCACACAGTGGAACCACTTTATTCTGTAATCTCTTCTCTTTTCGGTCAATGATTGCCACTAGTTGCTCTACGTAATTGAGTTGTTCATCCACTTCAATGTCCTCTAATGGTACAATTATATCTTCATCAGCTAGGCACTTTCTCAGATGAGATACATGGAATGTTAGATGAATCCCACTTAACTCATCGGGTAGCTCCAATCTATAGGCCACCTCTCCTACTTGAGCAATGATCCCCTTCCAAGGTGAGACCTTCAACATGACTCTATCACCCAAGCGTCTGTATGGTTCTCTCTGACTAACCATCTGTCTGAGGATGATAAGTTGTACTGATGTGTAGTCTCGTACACATCGCATCATGGAATCTCTTCCAAAACTTAGATGTAAACCAAGTGTCACGGTCAGACACTATAGACACCGGTACACCATGACGAGTCACAATCTCTTTGATGAATAGGTCCGTAAACCTCTCATAGGAATACATCTTGTGGATCGGTAGAAAGTGAGCAGTCTTTGTCAAATGGTCAACTATCACCCATATGGCATCGTACCCCCTCTCCGTACGTGGTAACTTCGTAATGAAGTCCATGGTGATGTGCTCCTATTTCCACTTTGGTTATCCAAAGGTTGGATCTTCCCGTATGGCTTCTGATGCTCTGCCTTCACTTGCAAGCAAGTAAGGCACTTCCTCACAAACTCCGCTACATCACGCTTCATACCCGGCCGCCAGTAATCTTTCTTAATATCATGATACATCTTTGTAGCACCGGGATGAACGGAGTCTCGAGTCTTATGAGCTTCATCCATGATTCGCCCCCGTAGGTCTCCATAACGAGGGATCCACATCCGCCCGAAGTGAGTTCTAACTCCCAGAGTGTTCTCACCCAACTCCAAGACTAGACCTTTCATTCTTTCAAAGTTGATTCGGTCTTCCTTTAGTGCCTTATCTTGAAATTCCTTGACCTGTACCATCACATCGGAGGTCATCACCAACTGGTAAGCTTTCACCCGGATTGGCTCGGGTCTCTCCTTTCATCTAAGGGCATCTGCCATTATGTTGGCCTTGCCTGGATGGTAGTGGTTCTCATAATCATAATCCTTGATCAACTCTAACCACCTCCTTTGCCTTATATTGAGGTCTTTTTGCTCAAAGAAGTATTTCAAGCTCTTATGGTCAGCGAAGATAGTGCACTTCGTCCCGTACAAGTAGTGCCTCCAAATCTTCAATGCAAAGACCATAACCTCTAGCTCCAAGTCATGAGTAGGGTAATTACCCTCATGGATTTTCAATTGTCGGGACGCATAGGCTATAACCCTTCCCTGTTACGTCTGCATGCAATCCAATCCTAAATAAGAAGCACCTGAATAGATCACCAAATCATCATTCCCTTCGGGTAACGTAAAGACAAGAGCTTGAGTCAATCTTTACTTTAACTCCTCAAAAGCATTCTCCTGTTCCAGACCCCATACAAACTTCACATCCTTGCAGGTCAGCTTGGTCAATGGTGAGGCAATCTTAGAAAGTCTTGAATGTTTCTCCTATAATAGCCCACCAAACCCAAGAAACTATGGATCTCGAATGGCGTCTTTGGAGTCTTCCATTGCATCACCGACTCCACCTTTACTGGGTTTACCATAATCCCTTTGGAATTTACCACATGACCTAAAAATTGAACCTCGCGGAACCAGAAAGTGCACTTGGAGAACATAGCATACAGCTTCTCTCTTTTAAGTGTCTCTAATACCTCACGAATGTGACTGGCATGCTCTTCTTCGCTCTTCGAATAAATCAGGATATCATCTATAAACACAATCACTGATTTATCCAACATCAGCCGACACACCCGGTTCATCAAATCCATAAAGGCAGCTGGCGCATTAGTTAGACCAAAAGACATAGTGTCCATAACGCGAAGATTTGGAGAAACTCGTAGTGTCCATAACGCGTACGAAAAGCTATTTTAGGTATATCTTGCTCCTTCACCTTCAACTGATAGTAACCAGATCGGAGATCTATCCTCGAGAACCAACTGGCACCTTGGAGCTGATCAAATAAGTCATCAATCCTCGGTAACGAATACCGGTTCTTCACGGTCAACTTGTTTAACTCAAAGTAGTCGATGCACATCCTCACACTACCATCCTTCTTCTTTACAAACAAGACCAGAGCACCCTAGGGAGAGATACTCGGTCGAATGAACCAATTGTCCAACAACTCTTGAAACTAAACCAACAGTTCCTTCATCTCAAATGGAACCAATCGATACGATGCCTTAGAAACAGGTTAAGCACCAGGTATCAAGTCGATCTGGAACTCGATCTCGTGGTCCGGTGGCACACCTAGTAAATCTTCTGGGTACACGTCTGGAAAGGCACACACAACTGGTACGTCAGACAATTGTGGTACTGACGCATCCACATCCTTCAGGTAAGCCAGGTAGGCACTACATCCACGTTTCATGCACATCTCTGCCACCACCATTGAAACCACCTTCAAAACGATAGTAACTCGATCACCGTAGATCGTCACCGAACTCCTATCAGGCGCAGTCAATCGGATCATCTTCTTACGACACATAATATTTGCCTTATAGGCTGCTAACCAATCCATCCCTAGAACCACATCGAATCTGCCTAGGGGCATCACGAATAATTTAGTAGAGAACCTATGGCCTTCCAACTCTATGTCACAATCCTCTATCAGAACTGAAATCCTGGTAGACATACCAATGGCATTTTCTACATCAAAGGGCTCATCAATCTTTCTACTCCTAACAGGCAACTTAGCACAGAAGCCAGCAGAAATAAAACTCTTACAAGCACCAGAATCAAATAGTACAGAGGCACAAGTTTGATTTACTAGGAACGTATCTATCATGACATCGGGGTCCACCCTAGCCTCCTCCCGGGTCATCGTGAATGCTCTGGCTTTTGCCTTCGGTCCCTCCTTCTCAACCCCTTTCTTCACCCCGGAGCTCTCGGCCCTTGGCCTCTTGCAATCCCTGCTCAGATGGCCCTCTTCACCATTGTTATACATCTTACAACCCTATACTCTCGTGCCATATGACCGGGCTTCCTACACTTAAGCAGAGATTCAGTCCCTACTTACACTCCCCTGTATGTTCCTTTCTGCACTTACCACACCTCTTCATTCTCGTACCTGATGTTACTACCCTTTGATCATCCACCCTTGCCCTTTTGTTATTGGGAGTGAAACCACCACCACTAAACTGCCTCCACAACTGCCTCTTTCACAGAGATCTCAGATTAGCACTCTCATCACCGCCTTCCTGGTGATGAAGCTTAGGCTCTGTAGGAGCCGTCTCAACAGCCTTAGCCTTGTTTCTAGTGACACGTGGTCTAGCACCACGACCACCCAGTACACCACCTCGAGAAGCCTTCGAAGATCTACCACCCGTGATAGGATCAAAATGGATCGATCTGAGATGATATTGTGATACAATTCAATCAAACAAACACGAGTAATCAATTCAATGCAAACAAATCAGAAAAATTCATAGTTTTTCATTGATAGTAAGCATAGAAAGTACAAGTGAAAGAAAACAGTTACAAGTCGTTCTAACTGATTCTCAGGTTCTAAGGTCTTCCCTACACAATACCTTATCTATGCTATTTATATATCAATCCAAAAGGAACATATATTTACAAAATAAGTCCCTACACTATGATAAAAACTATACAAAGACAAATAAAGAATAAATGTTAATCTTCAAGAGGCTTCTACAATACCCCCCCTTAGATTGACATTGTCTTCAGTCTTCAAAATCATCAATCTTCTGTCTTCTGTCTTCAATCTTCTTCAATCTTCAGTCTTCTTTAATCTTCAATCTTCAATCTTCTTTAATCTTCAATCTTCAATCTTCATTAATCTTCAATCTTCAGTCTTTGTCTTCTTTAATCTTCAATCTTGATCTTCTGTCTTCAATCTTCATTCTTTATATTCATATATCAAGAAATCTTCAGGCACTTCTTTAATTTTGAAAAATGGCTTATCTTTATACATTTGTTGTTCTTTTAAGGCTTTAGCAATAGCAGACTTGAACTTGCTTGCCAAAATGCCTTGCTCCGGCTTTGCTTCATTTGTCTTGATCTCCATTGTGTTCATCACTTCTAATGTTTCTTTTGATAGAACTGTAATATCAATGTTAGCATAACATTCAATTGGGTTTGGATATTGTTTTGAATGGATTTCCAACACTCCTTTGCTTGAGATCTTCATGAACTCAATCTCCTTTATATCTTTCTTCACAATGTTAGCATAAGAAAGAGCTTTTCTCAAAGAAATTCTTTCCATTGTAGCATTCATGACTTTGATGATGGACAGGAAGTACTTTTTATCATTTTCAACAACTTCAGGCATAACTCTTTCAAAATTTTGCATGGACAAAAACGATATATAGCTGGGATGTAAGAGTTTTAATTCAAATACTCCAAACAATGTAATCATATCTCAATCCCAATCATCCGGATCTCAAACTAATTTCAACTCAAACGTATCAGCATTATAAAACCATCTCAAAATTGGTTTAGACTGTTGAGTGCCATCAATCACTTTTAAGCCTGGATTTGTTACCTTCTCAAAATATTGATCGCTGAAAGCATCTAAAAATTTTTCTTCTCCAATATCTTTGTCATCACCTTTCCTTTTCTTCTTCAATGATTGAAAATATATCTTATCTTCTTGATCACATCTTGTTTGTAAATATGAACTCATTCGGCTTGTCCCTTTGTTCAATAATTGGACAAAATTTTTTCCTCAACTCGCTCTTTTCGGATTGATTAACGGTAGTTTATTTAACTCCTTCAAATCTTTAACAGGAAGCTTAATAATACTTGAGAAAAAATGATATACATCACAAATAGCATTAACTCTTTTAATCAAGAATGCATCAAATACTTCGTCATATTTCCATGCAATAATTTTTACTTCTTTTGT
Source organism: Flaveria sonorensis (assembly GCA_025506505.1). Taxonomy (NCBI): domain Eukaryota; kingdom Viridiplantae; phylum Streptophyta; class Magnoliopsida; order Asterales; family Asteraceae; genus Flaveria; species Flaveria sonorensis. Next base: position 28,620,575 of record CM046435.1, on the reverse strand, counting down.
TGTGTCAGGAACAATCATTACATTAAGTAATTCAGAAATTGATTGTCCTTTTTGTAACACGTTGCGCACTAAATCACCTGTTGTTCGAGCTTTATTCCATAAATTTTTCTGTTCCATTAAAACTTGATATCTTTGACTTTCAGTTTCAGGAAACTTTTTCATCAGCTCTTTCCTTTTCTCATGCACGTTACTTTTCACTACCATTGATTTAGTTTCTTGAGGTTTTAAAATCCTTGTTTTGTTTGTTATTTCTAAGTATTGTGGATTGTCTGTATCAAGCACAACCATTTTGTTCGTTTGCTTCTCTGTCTCTTGAAAACTTCTTACTAAGTTCCTTAAAGATTCGGCTTGTAATCTATTGAGCCCTTCCATCGATAATTTCTTAATTGCAACCACATTTTCAAAGCAGGTACAGACATATCATCAGGATTTGGATGGTGGAATTCAGAAGTTGGAATATCGTCAACATTAATGCTTTCTTGAAGAGGATTCCATTCTCCATGTTCTACAACAATCTCATTAGGATCAATTGGAGCAACGGATTCAGTAGTATTACACTTCTCAAACTCTTCATTAATTTGAGATACTATCAATCCATCAATAAATACTCTATTATACTTCATCTTAACCAAATAGTTATACCTGTCTTCAATATCTATAGGAACATCTTCTTGTCTTGTTTCAGTTGGAGAAAAATGTTCATCAACATTGACTTCAACTAAGTCTACATTTTCCAGTACTTCATCATACCATGCATCATCAAACACAGAATCTATATCATCAAGAGCTTCAATTTTCTTTTGAATTTCATACTCTTCTGCTTCTTTAATTTCACTTTCTTCTACAACCTTTTGAACTTTAGATGATGATTCAGGTAAGACTGAAACATCTATATCGTCTAGTTTTCTTTTCCCTTTATCCACTTCTTAAATCTTTTCAACTTCAATTGGAACAACTTTAAAAATAATCATAACTTCAGATGATGGAGATTTTATACTTTCTTTCATTTCCTCAAATTCTTTTTTCAAAGCTTCATAATTTTCTTTTAACACCTTGAATTTTTCTTCCATTGAATCATAATCCTTGAGCATCACTTCAAAATTTTGAAAGTTAGTCTCTTTATCTTTTTCCAACTCATCAATTAATTTATCTTTCTTTTGAATTTCATCTTTTAACATTTCATTTTCAACTTTCAAATCTTCAATAATCTTTACTTGTTTAGCATTCTCCTCTTTCAAATCCTTGATCATTTTTTCAATCACATGTTCACTTTCATCCGGTAGAACAGATTCAAGTGTATCAACAATCTGTACATCATCATCATCTTGTACATTTCCTTCAACACCTCTTTCTATCATCTCTATCACTTCTTCAACAGTAAGCTCATCAGCATTATCACCTTCAACTTGTTCAGTTTCTTGAACAACATCTTCAGTTTGACTAACATCATGCACTTATTCAATCTCATCACCATCATTGTTATCATTATCATTATTATCATCATCAGCAGGACTTGAACTTCCACTTTCACTGGAATCATCATCATCATCATCTTCTTCATCATCATTATCATCATCAAATTCAAAAGGTTCTTGTGGAACTTCTCAATAAGATCATTTGGGTCTACAGGTTCATCCTCAATGAGATGAAAATGATCTTCATTGATATTCACATTATCTTCAGCAACTGCTCTCATATAGTCAAATAATGGAACGTTTATAGCACAAGTTACCATTGCCAACTTCTTATAAGTCATCACATTCATGTGTTCCAAGACCATCACTTCTCCACTGATTCCGTATGCTTGTAAATCAGGATTCTCAACATTAATGATCATCTGTAAGAATCTTGGATACATAAGATATTTTTTCCGTACGCCCTTCTCCAAGTTAAATATAAAACCATTCATTATCCACTTAGCCATGTTGAATCGTCGATTGGTGTCTAGGGTAACTATAGGAGATTCAATGTCTACAGGGAAAGAGTTCCATCCAGCACTCCTTTTAGACATGCAGTGTTGGAACATGTAACATAGTAATTTCCATTGATTAAACACTCGAGCATGGAAAAAAAATTTCTTTGGAAAGTGGTCAGGATGACCCATAGCTAAGAATGTCTCTCTGCATTCATTATAAGGCAGTTCAGCTAGATCTTGTGGATCATTTTCACTAAGCCTCAATGCTTCTCTTATTGAGTCTTCTAACACTTCAATCATTCGGTCATTTATGATAAACCCTCTTAAAACTTTCCGTCCATGGTCATCAACTTCAATAGTTGCAGTAAACCAGAACTTCTTTATCAATCGCATGTATATAATTGGTTGGTAACACATAGCATATACATACTTCGTCCTCAGTAAAAATCTAATCATTTCCTCCTACCCCCTGGCTTCACGAACAACTTCATTTAATAAAGCTGCCACATTGTGTTTAGGCTTGAACTTTAAATTTGCCATCTGACAATGATAAAAACAAAGAACATTAGACATTTAAGAATTTTTTATGATGAATCAATTTTGATATTTTTGTAAGTTTGAATGAATTATTATGTTTTAAATTTTTTTAATTTAACTTGAATTTTTGAAAATTTTAAATTTTTAAGAATTTTGTCAAAAACAAAATACATTCAAGTTAATAAGTAATAAATTTCAACATATCAATTCATTAGCCTTTTTAAATCAGGATTAAATAAAATATGAATCTATGATTTAATTTTTTATTTTTATTAAAAATTCAAAACTGACTGTTCATCTTCATCAGTTTGACTAATGAACTTATCATCAGGAACAATTTTTGATGAAAATTTGATTTGAATGTGTCAATATGATCGAAATCAAAGTTATATCATCAAACAATCATCAATTTTAGTTTTTAAATCCAGTTTGATTACAAATTTCTAAGATTTCAGATCGAATAGGTTCATACATCCGTATAGGGTTGAAACGCCTAATCAAAATCAACTTAAAACTTGAAATTTGTATGAATTTGTTCGATTACTTACGTTTAAAATCAAAGATAACACTATCAAATGCAATATTTGAGCATAAATCAATCAGAATCAGATTATCAATGTTAATCGAGAGTCGGGTGTGAGAGTTCAGGGGTTTTGAGTGAATGAATCGACTGAAATCACAAAGTGTTGTATTTATAGTAAGTGAAATTTTTAGGCCCATGAGCACTGTTTATGCGCATGAGGTTAGGAGCATGAACACTATTTGTGCACATGAGACTAAATTTTTTTCAGTAAGTACTTAAGCGCATGAGCACTGTTTGTGCAAAGAGGTCAGACGCATGAGCACTGTTCAGACGCATAAGTACTGTTTAGGCACTTTTGCACTGTTCAGGCTTATGAGAATACCTAAAACGCCCAATACTTGAAATTTTTTTACTTGAAACGCCCACTTGAAAGTTTGGTACTGTGTAGGCGCATTAGGATTTGTTAAACGCCCAACACTTAACCAAAATTTTCAGACCGATGACAACTGTTTAGACGCATGGCAACTGTTTAGCCACATGAGGTTGTCTGAAATGCCAAACACTCTTGTGCAAATTCTGAAATATCATCATGCTCCTAATTTTGGACTTTGAACAATGTTTAGGCGCATGAGATTGCTTTCATGTGTCTAACACTTGTAATATTCAATCTTCCACCTGAACAATGTTTAAACACACTAGTCCTGTTCACATACTAATTTTTAAACAATTTGTCAAATTTTGACTTTCACCCAAAATTTACATAATTGACCCTCAATTTGAACTTGTGATATTTCAAACTTTTATTTTTTATTTCAAAAAAACAAATAGTCTCTAATTTTCAAACTTTTGATATTTTTTTTTAATTTTTCAAAAACAATTTTCCGTCATTTTAGTCTCTAATTTTAACAAATAGTCTCATGTTAAACTTTTGCAAGAAGCTTTTCCACTTTAAAATGTTTTTCAGGTTCATTTTTACAATATGTCAAACACACACATGCTTGAACTTTTTAGCTTCGTCCTTTCCATTCAAAACACTAAATTTTGATTTTTCATATCTTGAAATTGAATATTTTCTCTTAGACTGTTTACTCTTTTTACTCCTCCTAAACTTTTAAGTTTAACAAAACTTAGAAGTTTCTTGAATTTGTCACATGAAGATCACACTAATCATTGTTAACATGACTGCACACGGAAAACATGCAAAAATCAAAATTAAAGAAGAAAAAAAATCTAATATTTACAATTAAATCAATGTCTGTAGTAAGATCATATCAGTTAAGATCAGCACATTAAACTAAAAAAATGATGGATAGTCATAGACAGTGAATAAATCCTGATCAAGTGTGTTCCAGGTCAGCATTTCTATAGTAAAGAAGACACGAGATCTAAGGACAGAAAATGAGTGCATTTAGCAAGATATTCAGCATACTTACTTTTTCAATTCTTGAATTGATTAAGGTATAATTAGATATGATATTATGCAGTCACACTTAGATTTAGAGAGGTTAATTCTCATAAAGATATACAAGAAGTCACTATTCTCAACTTGTTAACATGACATATACTATAACCAGATCTCATTTGGTATTTATGCACATTGGCATCTTGTTGCATCAGTGAGAATATCCAGGTCTGTAATCACTTACAACAAAGGATATCTCATCACTTTAGGTCTATGATGACTCATAACAGAGAACTGTTAGATGCTTTAAATAATTAGAGCTCAATGGTTATTCATATCACCATCGGGTGTGAGATTATGTCTTAACAAGCAATCAATTTGAGAAATCAACACTACTCATTAGTGCTAAGATAGAAAGACATGAATGCAAGAGTGATTTATTCTAATAACAAGACATTACTTTTTTAGTCTAATTGCATGAATTTACTTGCACATCATATCTGATCACGTCAGACTTTGTTATCAAGTGAAGTATGCAACTGATCATACTAATGTATCTTGATTTCTCACATATTGCTATGACAGATTCATCCTAAATAATGAATTAACAAAAAAACTCTAATTTTGTAGCTTTTGTTTTATATTTTTATATTTTTAATTTTTTTTTAATTTTCTCATTTTGTATTTGGTTTGATTTTTCTAAGAAACATGCACACACAAAATACAATCAGGTAATTAACTTTGACAGTTTCTCTTGCTGTGTCCTATTCAGGTAAGGCAGGGTTCTGAACATATTTACACTCAATTAACTGAAATACTCAAAAATCAATTTTTAAATGTGGTTAATAAGACCAATTGACTCTACCAAATACTCAACCCGTCCTGGTAAGAAGGCTTTAGTAAAACGTGTAGATGCTTCTTAAAGATTAACATTTAGTCTTTATGTGTCTTGTATAGTTTTATCATAGTATAGGGACTATTTTGTAAATATTTGTTTCTTTTGTATTGATAGTATAAATAGCATAGATAAGGTATGTGTAGGTAGAGTTAGATACATCTTAGAAGACCTAAGAACGAATTGTAACTGTTTTCTTTCTACACTTGTACTCTCTATGTATTCTATCAATGAAACTATGAATTTTTGTGATATGTTTGCTTAGATTTGATTACTTGTGTTTGTCTTGATTGAATTGTATCATGATATCATCACAGATCGATCCATTTTGATCCTATCAAATGGTATCAGAGTTGTTGGTTCAGTGATTGAAGTTCTTCAAACTGTCGAACTCTTAAAATCACTTGAATCTGTGATTGATAAGCAATTCAATCAAATAATTGTTGATTTCAGTTGTGTTTCATCATCAGAAACATGAATTGAATCACAATTTGCACCTCAATTCGTTCAAATTCAGTGAATTGTTAAAATTAGTGTTCGAACTTGTTCTTCATCAGCCGAACTGATTTTCAAGCCAAAGATCGATTTGTTGTTGTTATTTGATGAAATTGAAGTTAGAGGACTGTTAATTGATCAAATTCCTACCAAATTAGAGGATTTTAGGTCAATTCATCATGTTTTGAAGGATTTCAGAAGATCTGAGTTCGTTTGAATCTGTTGAAGTTGGCGCATTAGGTCAAAACACTATTGAAAATTGCCCAAGTGTTAGGCTCTTAAAAACTATTTAGGCGCTTTTCAACTATTAAGGCATTTTTGGTTTAGGAGTTTTCCCACTGTGAAGGAGTATTACAACTATGTGGACACTTTAGATCATTTCAGAAACCAAGGAATTCTAGGCGCATTACAACTGTTTAGGCATTTTTGAACTGTTTGGGCGTTTTGACACCCAGACGTCTGACAACTGTTTGGGCGTTTCACAACTGTTCAGGCGCTTTACAAGTTTGGGCGTTTCAGAATTTTTAAGGCAATCCCTTAGGCATTTCAAGTCAAAGTCAAAGGAAGTTTCATAACTGTTTGGGCACTTCATCACTGTGTAGGCGCATCAACATCAACACTTAGAAATTTTTCAAAAACATAAAAATCCAAAAATATTTTAAATTTTTTATTTTAATTCAAAAACATAAAAACAACAAAAACAAATCTTTTTATAAAATACAAAATAAAAAATGTTGAAATTAGAAGACTCAGAGAACAAAGTTCTTAAACTGAAGAACAGAGCTGATTTTAAGAGTTGGTCACTTAGACTGAAACATCACCTTAATTCTATTGATACTGATCTATGGAAATCAATAGAAAGAGGACCTCACATTCCTGTCACTTCAGATGGTCCTGATGGAGGATTTGTCTACACTAAAGACTCTTCAGAACCATACCCTGAAGATGGATTGCAGGGTGATGATTTAAAGAAAGTTAAGAATGATATAGAAGCATATTCTCTGATGTGTAAAGGACTACCTCTTGAAGTCCTAACAAGACTAGATGGTTATCAAACGGGATATACCATGAATAAAGCCTTGAAGAACTTGTGAAGGAGGTAAAATTTGTGAAGGAGGTAAAGAAAATTAAGATCTTAAAAAGCAGAAATTGAAGAGACAATTAGAACTATTTGAGCACTTATCTGGTGAAACCATAAACCAAATGATGAATAGGTTTATGCAACTCACAACTGAGATGTCAACAGCTGGCATCAAAAATGAATCAAAAGATCTAAACTTTAGGCTTCTCAATGCTCTTCCATCTTCATGGAAGCAAACAGTTACACTGTTAAAGCATACTGAGAAATTTCCTATGGATCTTGGTATGTTGATAGCCAAAATTGAGTCTGTTGAAATTGATGAAAGCTCAAGGAATAATGATAGAGTAGCTTCAATGTCTCAGTACAAATATGTTGCATCTCCAGCAAGTACTGTAGAAAATACATTTATGGCTAAAAATGAGAGTTTACCTGAAGAAGAGGGTGATCTGTTTGTAGGAGCAGGGTTCTTTACTGATTCTTCTTATACAAGTGCACCTGCATATACATCTCAGTCTCAACCTCAGTCTCCTCCTATGCCTCAAAGTTCTAAACGTCAAACTGAGACTCCATCTGTTAACTCTGCTAAATCTAGCAAAGTTAAAGATGTCATTAACATCCTATTACAGGATGAAGAGTCCAAATCTGCTTTTACTGCTTTTATGGATAGTTTTCAAGCTTATCAAGGTAGTCATTTAACTCAATTAGATTTTGTTTTGCAGGACTTATTCGAAATGCACCTAGATGATGTGGAGGAAATGGATCGGAATTGGCAAATGGTGATGATTGCATATAGGACTCAGAAACACTCTTATGTCAACAGAAACTACAAGCCAAGTGCTAACAAGATTGATGGATTTGACAAGTCTAAGTCAAGGTGTTTCAACTGTAATAGTTATGGCCACTTTTCAAGAGAATGCAAAGCTCCTAGAAACAAAGGAGGGAATGGCCAATCGAGTTCAAGCAATCAGAAATTTCAACAATCATCTCAGAAGACATTCCAGAAACCATACCAAAGCTTACCAATGCCTGAACTGAAAAATGAATCTAAGTCATCTGAAGAGCCTAAGAAAGCTCTAGTTGTCAATATTAAAGATGGATATGATTAGAGTGCTTATGCTGAGCAATTTACTGCTGTTCTAAAGGCTAAATATGATTCTGAGAATGAAGATTGGTCAGACGACAATGATCCAAAGGCTAAATATGATTCTGAGAATGAAGAAGAAGAATTAGACTGGAGTGACAAGTCAGATCCTAAAGAGGATTCAAAAGAAGTTGTATTGATGGCACAGTCTAATCAACCAAAGGTTGAAAATTTTAACTCTGAGACCTCTCCTCCTAAATATCCTAAAATACCATCAGAAGTAAGACAAAAACTATGCACAAAATCTTTCTTTGAACACGTTGAATACTACAGAAATTACTCATATAAAATAAGTGAAAAACTAAAGCAAGAGGAATTGATGCATAATAAACTCAAAAATGATCACAAAGTGTTAGATGAAAAGATCATTTATTTACAAACATCATGGAACAAAACTTTGAAAGAACTGGAAATAGTTTCAAAACAACTTGAAGAAATGACCAAGAACTTAGAACAAGAGAAAATAACACATGCTGCCACTCAAGTTGATCTTGCTAAAGTCAAAAGTTCCAAAACAATTGTGGAACAACTGGTAAGTGAAAGAAAAGATAAACAAAAAAGCATTAGGTTTCACTCATGAACCAATGCCTGAATCTATAACTAACACTTTGCCATAAAACTTTAATACACATGATCACTCTCCTGAGAATAAGGCAAAACTCAAAGCTTTCCAAAACAAGAACAAGATTTCTGATAATGAAGAAGAGAAAGCTAATGTAGAAATTTTAGAAGAAAACGATGCAGAAAAGGTCAAAAACAGCCATCCGGTTAAAGTCAAATCTTATGAACCAAGACCAAAAAGCAAGAAAATTTTTGTTCCAAAAGAAGATATATTGGAGGAAGTAATTACTAAAAATGATAACCAAAACTCCAAAACCAAAGATAAAGCTAAACAAGGAGAAGTAACATCAGAAGATTCTAACTCATATGGTCAAAATAATCCTGAATTTATTAAATGGCAAAAGGACCAGAAAAAGAAAGAAAATGAAAAAGAATCTTCCACTGAAGATGATCAATCTCAAGTAATTCAAGTTCCACAAAATCAAGGAACCAGAGAAGAAGAAGAAAAATGAATAAAGCTAAAAATGATCAAATTAAAGAAAACCAGACACGATAACAAATCAAACATAAATTTAAACCAATTAAATTTGTGGTCTGCTGGTATGTTAAACATGAATTCAATTCAAGATGTTAAGCAAACTCCTAAAAACAAATCAACATCTGATCTGAAAACAGGTTCAGATTCTAAGTCTTCCGCTGTCATAAACGGTTTGTATCTAAGGAAACAAAGAATGAAGTTCATGTTCAAAAGACAAAACAAAATGAGCAAAAGAAAGATATGTCAAATCAAAAACAAAATATGTCAAATCAAAAACAAAAGATTAACTTTTTGACGCCTAAACCTAAACAAGGAACAAATGTTGCGTCAACATCAAAAGTTAATAAACAATTGTTTAAAACTCCATAGAGGTACTACGGAATATGTGACATGTACAATCACAACACTGCTAAATGCTTTTTCAACAAGTATTGTCATATATGCAACATGAGAAATCACTCAACATCAAATTGCTATTTAATTAAGTACTGTACATACTATGATGAACAGACTCACATTACTAAAAATTGTTACTTTTGAAAGAGTTCATTAAGAAAAGGATTTGCTACTTCACCAGTGAGCAAAGGTTATGTTAATCCTCAATATAAAAGAAATAAAAATGTTGGGTTTTAAAGATTAACAAACCAACCTTCCTTAGGATTAAGATTTTTCAAAAAGAATGATCCGGTGAGACCAAAACAATATGTTAAAGATCAATTCATTCCAAGGTCTGTAAGAATAAATAATAAAAATTTTGAAAATAAAAGTTTATGTAAACAAATAATCAAAATTTATGAATAATAACAGAATTGGTAAATTCATTAAAAATAAGCCTGATGTAAACAAACTTCATTTCAAACAATTTACAATTGTTGATATGTTTGGAAAACCCAAGACCATCTAGGCTTGGGTAGATAACTCAACTTAATTTCTTTGTTTTGCAGGTACGCCCGAGAAGACAAATCAACACATGGTATGTGGATTGCGGGTGTAGCCGGCACAATGACAGGCAATCATGACTTATTACAAGATTTTAAGTTAAAGGATGGTACGCACGTCGCCTTTGGTGGTGATGCAGGAGGAAAAAACGGAGAGAACAGTAATCCAACGGGATAATAAGCTTCGATAAAGTCCACTTCTGTTCTCAGTTGAACTTTACTTGTTAAGCGTATCCAAATTTGTGATAAATCCTATTTTGTCCTTTTTGATGATTCTTTTTGCTATATTTTGAAGCCAGTTTCTAGATTAGCAAAGACTGCGTGGTTGTTAAAGCGGGATCGAGATGTATACAAGGTGGATATGTCTCAAGTTGATCCATCTACAAAAACAACTTCCTCATTGCTTTAGCTTCAAATGATGAAAGTCAGCTTTGGCATAGACGTCTCGACATTCCAACTTCAATAATATGAACAAGCTCGTAGCAGGAAATCATGTTATCGGCCTTCCAACAAAGAAGTTTGCCACTACAAATCTCTGCTCAGCATGTTTAAAGGGGAAACAACACAGAGCGTCTTATAAGCCCAAGCATAAAACTCAAATTCCAAACCCCTTCAGATGTTGCATATGGACTTTTTGACCAACCTACGTGAAGTTTGGAAGAAAATCATATTGTTTAGTTATCATTGATGACTTTACAAGATTTTCATGGGTTTTCTTTTTGAATGGCTGAATTATTAAAAGAATTCATCAAAAGTAGAAAATCAACTTGAACAAAAAGTAAAATAATAAGAGTGGTAATGGTACAGAATTTAAAAATGTAACTATTGACATGTTTTTTGAAGATAAAGGAATTATGCTCATCAGTCATGCTCCTAGAACTCCACAATAAAATGGAGTTGCTGAAAGGAAGAACAGAACTTGGATTGAGGCTGCACGATCCATGTAGCAGATGCAAAATTGTCCACCCGGGGCCCAGGTAGGGTGGGACGTCACAGACTAGTAACAATATATGGCAGTGAAAACGAACCATCATAAGAGCACACAAGAAGATAAATCACATGGCATTACATTAAACATCATATCCGGCTATGAAAGTCTTGCCCAAGCATCAAATCCACACACATTGTAATTATCCAAATTTGTTACAAAACAATTTCAAATGTCTAATAAAGTTTTTAAACTCAGTAATGCCATTGGTAGTCACGGTACTAGCCATCCATAAGGTTTCCATTAAAATCCAAGCTTCATCAAGAGTTACCTGAAACATGCTCAAAAAGAATTTGTGTCAACTAAAAGTTGGTGAGTTCAAGTGCTTAAAGTTCAAAAATCCATATTATTTTAAAAAACATAGGTATCACGTGTTGTGGGGTCACAATCAACCCTGCACTCAGCCCCGCTAGCCTCTTCTAAAGTTGCGTTGTACCGGTTATCCCATAGGGGAAACTGAGCCTCAAAGAGTGTACCATACTTGCTAAGTGGAACCCATGTATCTTAAAGACCTGTCACATGACACAAACGACCCCGCAGGATCTCAGTGGGGTACCCTTCCGGTTATGATGGAAGCCACTGTGCGTGGGGGATTCCCCAAGTAGATCTGCCCATATAAAACAAGCGGTTCACACAAGAATTAATGATTGTGATACAAGTAGATGCAGGTTCTAATGCTAGCCACAACATATAAATACATTTCAAAATAGCACACAATAATTTTTAGTTCAATCATAGCATGTCTCATCCTAAAATAGTGGTAAAAAGGAACACTAGAAACTCACCTTAGAATCAAACAAAGGTCCTTCAAGTATCAACAAGTCCAAGTCTTAGCACCCTATGATCAAGAAAAAAGTGATAAGCTAATGTTCTTAGACTATTGGAAGTATATCTAAGTGTATTTATGGTCACACGTTCACGTGTCTTCGTTCCTTAGAAGTTTATGTTAAAAAGTTTCCTTTTTAGGAAAGTCAGGGTTTTGATATATGGATGATAAGTTATTTGACTTTTATAAGTTTGTTTATATTATAAAAAGTTTATAAGGGTTTTCTAGACATAAGATTACTGAAATTTAGTTATATTTACGGTATTTACACATTGGTCCCTCAAGTTTCAAAATTACAATTTTGACCCCAAAAGTTGCTTTCTACATACTTAACCCAAAGTGACCCTTATTAGTTCCTAGGGTGTTTTAAACTAGTTTAGGCTTTTTTTAACTTAACATTTCCAGATTTTAACTTGAGAGGTTTAAAACACAAAAATTTAAGTTACTGGTTACGGTAAAACCGTTAATTAAGCATCTTGTTTAGATTTCTTAGTTTCAACCTATGACCTCAAGTATAACATTTTAAGGGCTTCTAACCATGATTATAATCTGTTTTAAAAGTATTATTGGCGTTATTTGAGCAATAAAAAGTCCACTTTTAGACTAACCTTTAAAACCCTTTAGACTCGTTTGACCCGAAACCGAGCATTATAATCCATTTTCTCAAATTTTTTACCAAATTACCACCTTTGGGTCACCTAGTTACTGAAATTACCTAAATTCTATGGTTTTAGACTTGTTACACACAATTTTTATAACTTTTTCTCCAAAAACTCCCGATTTAGGCCTATTTTGCTAATTAAATTCATAAAAATTACAATTTAACTCAATAAATCACCAAATTCGGTTTTTACACTAAGATATATTATTTAGGGCCTGGAACTTATAAATTTGATATTGGTTAAGTTTTACTAATATCTACCATTTTACCACTTTTCGGGTCCTAGTTTTACCTCATTTAAACCATTTTCCACACTTTTCATAATGTATACCCCAAGTCACAAATTTTAAATGTTTATAACACCAAACACTGGAAAAAAAACTTCAACTCACGGATTTATACATACAATCACCATTGATGCTTTTAGAGGTTGTTAATCACCATTGCACATGTGTAATCGATATGTTTCAAGCATAAACATCACCAAACCATTATTTAACTTTCAAAAAGCTTCATAAAGAGTTCATAAACTGTTTTAGAGCAGATGTTTAACATGGATTGAAAGGCTTTTCAAAATGGGTGGGTGTTTGGTGCTAAATGCTAGAAAAAGGGTTTTCGGGTTGGAATAATGTGCACCAACCCTTGTTCATGAACACACTTTAAATATACCTTCTTGAGTCGTGAATCTCACCATAAATAGTGATATTGCTGCATTTTCTGCTGTTAACAAGGAAAGTGAGATTCATGGTAGAAAGTAAAGAAAACTCAAGGAATAACCTTGTTTCGGGTATATAGGTGCTTACCCTTGAGATGTTTCACGATTTTTGGATGATTAGAAGATTAAAGGAGCTGTTGGTTCATGGGATTGAGCTGCAACTCCTTGTTTTGAAGTTCTTGCACGAATCTTGCACAATGCTCACCAAATGTCACTTTCTTGCATGTTTTGCTCTGGCCGACGTTGGAATGGAGCTTATCTTTGAGTTTCTTGGCTGGAAGAAAGAAGAAATGCAGAGGATTTTGGGTTCTTGGCTGGGAATTTTCAAGAAAGAGAGAGGAGAGAAGTTTGGGAGTTTGAATGCATGTATGGGGAAAGGGGAGAGTGTGGAGGTGGTTTTGTGAGAATGAGGAGGTTGGTGAGTGGAGGAGAGGGGAGCGGCCGAATATCGTGGTAGGGGGTGTTTTTTTTTGTAATTTTATTATGTGGTGTAAATTGTTGTGTAGTGTAGTTTTTAAATTGTATAAGTTTTTAAGTGTAGTATTGTTTAGGTATATGTGTGTGCCGTGAAAGTATGTATTTGTACATCTTATTTATTTTAATTAAGTTTAATTTCTAACGTAGATTCAATATTTTCTGGAACCGCTTAATAATTCTAGACTAAGGCAAGGCATAAAGGTATCATCTAAGGCAATCAAGCATGTAATTAATAAAGTAATCATGCAAAAACGATAATCATAATAATACCATGAATGAAATAATGTTACTCTAAATTTAGGGTTAGGTTGGACCTAGGAGTCGGTTGTTACAAAAGATTCCTATCACTTTCTGAACGGATGGCTTAAAGAGGTGTGGATACTCCTTCTCATCACGTCTTCCTATTCCCACGTGAATTCGGGGTCACCTACCTAGAGTTTCCATCTCACTTTAACTTTGGGTATACGGCCAAGTCTAAGTCTCTGGACTAATCGTCGATAACCTCTATAGGCTCCTCCACAAATTTCAACTCGTTAGTTATTTTGGCATCCTTCACGTAATTCCAAGCTTTGTCTACAAGACACTTCTTCAAGTTAGACACATGAAAGTGTCATGTACATAGCTCAACTCTCGGGGCAGCTTTAATTGGTATGCCACCGGGACAACTCTCGATAGAATTTCAAATGGTCCAATATCTTGGCTTAACTTGCCTTTCTTGCCAAATCTGACTGTGCCCTTCCATGGTGCGACCTTTAGCATCACTCTATCGCCCACTTGAAATTCCAGTGGCTTTCGTCTTGTATCCGCATATTTCTTCGGATGATCTCTGGCTGCTCTCAGTCGTTCCTTAATCTTGAATACCTTGTCTGGTTTCCATTACGATATCGGGTCCCATTACTTGGCTATCACCGATCTCATTCAGCTTAATGGTGACCGCATTTTCTACATATAAGGCTTCATACGGGGCTGCTTTTATGCTTGCGTGGTAACTGTTATTATAGGAGAACTCTACTATAGGAAGGTGGTTATCCAACATCCCCCAAAGTCGATCGCGCAGCTCTCAACATGTCTTCCAGGGTTTGATGGTTCTTTCACATTGTCCATCAGTTTGAGGGTGGTACGCAGTGCTTAGGTTAAGACGGGTCCCCAGGCCTGTTGGGAGATTTCTAGAATCTTGAAGTGAAGCGACTATCACGGTCTGAGATAATTGATAGTGGCACTCCATGTCTTGTTACTATTTCGTCGATGTATATCGCGCTAGCTTCGGTAAACCGTATCTTCTCAAATAGGTAGGAAGTGAGCTGATTTGGCAAGCCTATCCACTATTACCCAGATTGCATCATGCCCCCAAGAGTTCTTGGAAACTTGGTAACAAATCCATCGTAATGTTATCCCATTTCCATTCGGGGATTTCGGGCTGTTCTAAGGTTCCTGATGGTTTCTGGTTTTCAGTTTTTACCATTGCACACGTCAAACATTTCCCCACGTAGGTGGCAATGGATTTCTTTAATCCGGCCACCAAATGAGAATCTTTAAATCTTGATACATTTTATCACTTCCCGAATGAACCCAATATCTAGATTTATGGGCTTCATCTAGGACTATCTCTCTAATTCCTCCATGTTTTGGTATCCAGTTCTTCCTTCATGCTTATACAATCCATCATTACTCACTTCTAATCGCCTCTCCATTCCCTCTAGCATCTCTTCAGTTCTTTGTCCTCTTTAAGGTCTTCCCTTTACGCCTCTTTAATCTAGCGGTAAGACTAGTATATACACTCTTCTTAAGGCACGGACGCAAAGGGGTTTTCTCTTTCCTTTCTACTCAGTGCATCCGCCACCACATTGGCCTTGCCTGGATGGTAACGAATCTCACATTAATGCTCAACAACTCAGTGCATCCGCCACCACATTGGCACGCCGCCACCACATTGGCCTTACCGAAGTTACTGAAGAAATTCATGACGTTGACACTGAAGTTAATCAAAGTGAAGAAATTATTGGTGGAAGTCAAACTGTTGCATGAGATAGTGAGTATGATTGAAGATATGGTGATACTAATGAACAGTTTGAGTTTAATGAGAAATTCAAGACGATGAAGTTTGTTGGAACTGCAATTCTAATGAATTTGTGAATGAACCTCAACAAGAAGTTAATGTAACAGAAGAAGTTATTTTCAGTAGATTATTGATGAGCTGAAAGAAGAAACTTTGAAGCAATTGAAAGTGATTGAAGAGTTGATAAAAAGCAAAGAAGACAATGTGAAAACATTTGAGTAATGATGAAAGATTATGATATCATGGAAGAACATTCAAGAAGTGAAAAAGAGCCATGATTTATTGAAAGAAGAATTAGAAAAAATGAAAGAAACACAAAGTCTCCGTCTCCAGATTTGATGATTATTTCAGAGAGTAATCTGATAGATGTTGAGAAAGTTCCTGTTTTAGATAAAGGAAAGAGGAAAATAGATGATATTGATGTTTCAGTACTACCTAAATCATCATCCAAAGTTCAAAAAGTGATTGATGAACATGCAAGTATAGATGAAGAAGATTCGGATATACAAGAAACCATTGGAGCCTAGATAATATAGAAGTTGATTTGATGATGACTGGTATAATCAGTATTAGATGATGAAGATTTAGTAGAAGCAAATGTTGATGAGCATTATTCACCGATTGATATAAGCCATGATGATATACCTGTTAATGTTGAAGAAAGGTATAATTATCTTATCAGAATGAAGTACAATAGAGTTTTTCTTGATGGTTTAACTATGTCTCAAATTAATGAAGAGTTTGAGAAGTGCATAGCTACTGAATCAAGTGCACCAATTGATCCGGACGAGATCATAGTGGAACCCGAGGAATGGAATCCATTACAGGAGAGCATTAATATTGAAGAACTGACAACATTAGAGTTGCATCATCCAGATCCAAATGATATGAATGTTACTACATTAAGGACATGGTTACAATCAAGAAACTATCCATGGAAGAAGCTCAAGAGGTTACAAGCTGAATCATTAAGAAATTTGGTAAGAAGCTTTCAAGAAGCAAAAAAGCAGTCTAATAGAATGATTGTGCTTGATACTGATAATCCTTAATATCTTGAGATCACAAAAAGAACGAGGATTCTGAAATCTCAAGAAATTCAGTCTATGCTATGAAGAGCACAGTGTATGAACGAAGGAAGGAACTTATGAGAATGTTTCCAGAGACTGAAAGGCAAGGTTATCAAGTCTCTATGGAACAAAAGCAACTGTGGAACAAGGCACGTTTAGCAGGAGATCTAGTTCGCAATGTATTGCATAAAGGGCAATCTATTTCAGAACTACTCAATGCTATGATTGTTCCTGATTCTACAAATAAGTGAAGATCGTCGCATGGAAATAGGATGAGATTTTTTTATGCATTTTTTATCAAAGAATTAATGCAATCTGTGACGTTTATCATTTTTTCTCAAGTATCATAAAACTTCTGTTCATATCTTAAAGAGTTGAATAAATTGCCATTGAATAATCCATCTAAAGCTAAGCGTGGAGAAAACTTTGTGCAATTGTTTAATAGAGGAATACTCGAATGAGTTCATTTTTCAAAAGAGGGTGTGATCAGGAAGATAAGGAATATTTTAAAATAATAAAGAAGAGGGAAAGGTGTTAAGAAAGACTTAGGAGAAGAAAAGCACTTAGACGCATTCAGTGATCAATATTTTGAAAAAGTAACAAATCCGGGACTCAAAGTCATTGATGGAACATAGCATCGAAAACCAATCTTGAGATGGTTTTATAATTCGGATACATTTGAGCTGAAGTTAGTACGAGATATGAATTATTGGGATCATAATATGATTTCTTATTGGTTTTTGGTTGAAGCTGTTGTTGCATCCCAATCATATTCATTCTTGTCTACACAGAAGTTTGAAAAAGTTGTTCCAGAAACAACTGAGAATGACAAGAAATATTTTCAGTCAATAATTAAAGTGAAGAATGCAGCAATGGAAAGGGTATCTTTAAGAAAAGCATTGGCATATGCTAATTATGAGAAAGATATTAAAAGATATTGAGTTCATGAGAATATCGATCAAGGAGTTTAGAGATTTACTGTAAAGATAATCCAAACCTATAGAGTGTTATACTAACGTGATATTGCAGGTCTCTCAAAGCAACTTTGGAAGTGATGATACATGGAGATAAAGACGAATAAATCTAAACCAGAGAAAGAATATTAGTAGCAAGTTCAAGTCAGCTATTGCTAAAGCTATGACAGAACAAGAACTTTATAGAAAGAAGTAAGTATTCAAGATTAGAGAAGAGCCTGAAGACTTCTTTGATTTATGAAGACTGAAGACCGAAGATAAAGCATGGAGACAAAAGATAAAAGAGAAGACAAAGACAGAAGATAAGATGACTGAAGGAAAAGATCTGAAGGCTGAAGATTGATTTGAAGACCGAAGACAATGTCAATCTTAGGGGGAGTATTGTAGATGCTTCTTAAGATTAACATTAGTCTTTATGTGTCTTGTATAGTTTTTTGTCATAGTATAGGGACAATTTTGTAAATTTTTTTGTTACTTTTATATTGATAGTATAAATAGCATAGATAAGGTATGTGTAGGTAGAGTTAGATACATCTTAGAAGACCTAAGAATGAATTGTAACTGTTTTCTTTGTACACTTGTACTCTCTATGCATTCTATCAATGAAACTATGAATTTTTGTGATATGTTTGCTTAGATTTGATTACGTGTGTTTGTTTTGATTCAATTGTATCATGATATCATCACAGATCAATCCATTTTGATCCTATCAAAAGGTCAGCCAACTGTTTTTTAGTTGCAATATGAATAAGAATGATTAAACCAGAATTATCTTGAGAAAAGATATCGAAGATATTGAATGTTCAGGATTAGCTATAATGAACATAGCAGCATGTTGTCAATGTAAATTGGAGTTTTAAGAAATTTGAACCCGTAATCCAGTAGTTGGTTTTTGTAACCAAAGGATTTAAGAACATCCTGCTGAAGCAGCTATGTACTCAGCTCTGCGGTTGAAACGAAGACATTTGTTTGTTTCTTACATTGTCATAAGACTAATCTGGGTCCTAAAAACTAACAACCACCCGTAGTTGATTTTCTATCTTGACAACATCCTCCATAATCACTATCAGTATACCCATATAACTCGAAGTTTCCTTCATAAGGATTATAACCCTAAGGCCGTTTTCCTTTGAGATATCTGAATATGCGTTTGACAGCAATTAAGTGAGCTTCCTTCGGGTCTCATTGATACCTGGCACAGACACAAACATCATACATTAGTCAGGTATAGATGTAGTAAGATACATCAACGAACCAATCATAGATCTGTATAAAGTTTGGTCTAGATTTTCGTTTTGGATCAGGCTCAATCTTGGTGTTTATGTCAGCTGGAGTTCTTATGGACTGACAATCTTGCAGTTTAAATTTCTTCAAGAGTTTGTCAACGAACTTCTATTGATTTATGAATATTCCATCTGCAGATTGCTTGACTTGAAGTCCAAGAAAGAAATTCATTTCTCCCATAGAACTCATTTGAAATCGAGATTTCATTATTTCTTCTAATTCATTGCACAATTTTGGACTAGTAGAACCAAATATGATATCATCAACATACACTTGTACACATAAAAGATCATCTGCATCCTTCTTGATAAAAAGAGTCGGATCGATTTTCCCTCGCGTGTATCCATGTTGGATTAAGTGCTGTGATAAAGTTTCATACCAAATTCTAGGAGCTTGATGGAGTCCATACAAAGTTTTTATAAGCTTGTACACACGATGAGGAAATACCGAATCTTCAAAACCCGAAGGTTGCTTTACGAACACATCATCGGTGATTAGACCATACAATAGTGCACCTTTAACGTCCATTTGATACACTTTGAATATCATGAATGATGCATAAGCCAGGAAGACACGAATTGATTCAAGTCTTGCAACTGGAGCAAATACTTCATCATAATATATTCCTTCTTCTTGAGTGTATCCTTGTGCAACAAGTCTTGCTTTATTTCGAATAACAATTCCTCGATCATCTATTTTGTTTCTGAACAACCATCTTGTGCCTATGGCATTTTCTCCTTCAGGTAAATCCACAAGATTCCAACCTTCTTGTTTACGGAATTGAAATAATTTTTCTTGCATAGCCTCAATCCAACTATCGTCCTTTAACACTTCGGTAACATTTTTAGGAACAATTTGAGAAAGAAAACATGAGTATAAGCAAAGATTTGCTTATTCTGATTTACTTCTCGTTGTTCTCTCATTCAAAGGACCAATAATCTAAGACGTTGGATGGTTCTTGTGAATATGAGATGTTGGAATCTCATTTCCTTGAACATTAACATCCAAATTTGTTTGATTCAAGTTAGAAAGCTGATGCAATAGGTTCGAAGAATGTGGATTGAAATTGGGAACTTGAGTCGGTGAGTTGATGAAGTAATCAAGATTACCGGTGCCAACTACATCACCAGAAATGGATGAAGTTCCAGACTCAGGTTGTACAATTTCTATACCATCATTAGGAATAGGTTGTGAAACTTCTTGATTTTTTGAAACAGAATGATCTTCATCTTGTTGAGAGAGATCATCATTATTTTCAAATCGAATTATTGAATCTTTGACAAAAGAGAAAAATCGATAATCTAGGCTTGAGTCAACCATATCATCAGAATCTGAATCATCACTAAAAGAACCAAGATCTCCTTGAGGTTTCTTCTTACCTGTAGAATCAAGCAAGTTAGATTGATCAAACAAGTTAGATTGAAAAGAGTTTGACAATGAATCTAAATCAAATAACTAGCTGGACCATTTGAAACTGATGGAAAGAATTTTCAAGGAATTTAACGTTGAATGTTTCAAGTATAACATTTGTCCTAGAGTTACAAACTCGATAGGCTTTTGAAACAGATGAATATCCAACGAAAAATCCTTCATCAGATTTGAATCAATTTTCCTAGATGATCACTTGAATTTAAAATCAAAACTGGACAACCAAAAGATTTAAGAAAATCTATGTTTGGTTTCCTGCCAAACATCAACTCATAAGAAGTTTTCAATTGTCTTTCACAATTAAAGTATGATTCTGTACAAACACACAGTGATAGGAATTTTCATATATGCTAACATGGATCGTGCAGCCTCAATCAAAGTTCTGTTCTTCCTTTCAGCAACTCTATTTTGTTGTGAGTTTTGGGAGCACTGAACTGATGAGAATTCCTTTTTCTGCACAGAACATGTCAATATTAGCATTTTTAAATTCCGTTCCATTATCACTTCTTATTATTTTTACTTTTTGTTCTAATTGGTTTTCAACTTTTGTGATGAATTCTTTTAATAATTCAGTCGTTTCAGATTTAGCATTCAGAAAGAAAACCCATGAAAATCTTGTGAAGTTATCAATAATAACTAAACAATAAGATTTTCTTCCAATACTCTTCACATTGTTGGTCCGAAAAGGTCCATATGCAACATCTGGAGAGGTTTGGAATTTGAGTTTATTTGCTTGGGCTTATAAGATGCTCTGTGTTGCTTCCCTTTAAACATGCTGAGCAGAGATCAGTAGTGGCAAACTTCTTTGATGGAAGGCCGATAACATGATTTCCCGCTACAAGCTTGTTCATATTCTTGAAATTGGAATGGCCGAGACGTCTATGCCAAAGGTAACTTTCGTCATTTGAGGCTTGAGCAACAAGGCAAGTTATTTCTGTAGACGGATCAACTTGAGACATATCCAGCTTGTATACATCTCGATCCCTAACAGCTTTAACAACTACCCAGTCTTTGCTAATCTGAAAACCTGGCTTCAAAATGTAGCAAAAAGAATCATCAAAAGAACAAATATGATTTATCAAAAATTTAGGAAACGCTTAACAGATTAAAGTTCAACTGTGAGCAGAAGTTGACTTTATCAAAGCTTATAATCCCGTTGGATACTGTTCCCTCGCTTGTGATTTTTCCTCCTGCATCACCACCGAAGGCAACATGTGTACCATCCTTTAACTTAAAATCTTGAAGTAAGGAATGATTGTCCGTCATATGCCGGCTGCACCCGCTATCCACATACTATGTGTTGATTGGTCTTCTCGGTCACACCTGCATTTCAAGAACAATTAAGTTGAATTATCAACCCAAGCTGAGATGGTCTTGGGCTTGCCAAACTTGTCAACAATAGTAAATTGTTTAAAATGAAGTTTGTTCACATCCGGCTTGTTTTTAATGAAATTGCAAATTCTATGATTCACAAATTTTGATCATTATTAAGAAAATTCATACCATTTGAATGACCAATTTTTGAAAAATTTTTATTTCCAAATTTTTATCATTCATTCTCACAGACCTTGGAATGGATTGATCTTGAATGTATTATTTTGGTCTCATAGAGTCATTTCTTTTGAAAGATCTCAAGCCTAAGGAAGGTTGATTAGTTAATCTTTGAAAATTGACAGTTTGATTTCTTTTAAACTGAGGATTAACATAACCTTTGCTCAATTGTGAATTAATAAATCCTTTCCTTGGCTAAATCTTTCTAAAGTAACAGTTTTTGTATTGT
The DNA here is from genome assembly GCA_025506505.1 of Flaveria sonorensis. Taxonomy (NCBI): domain Eukaryota; kingdom Viridiplantae; phylum Streptophyta; class Magnoliopsida; order Asterales; family Asteraceae; genus Flaveria; species Flaveria sonorensis. The sequence continues at coordinate 28,598,293 of CM046435.1, read as the reverse complement.
GAGTCCTTTCATCATAGAAGGTACAATACTTATTAAAATAACAATCTGCAATTGAGTGAATTCTCATATCACATATATGATAGTACTTGTTGAAAAAGCATTCAGCAGTCTTATGATTATACATGTCACAGATTTCACAGTACCTTTGTGGTGTGTTAAACAAATGTTTGTTATCTTTTGATGTTGACGCAACATTTGATCCTTGTTTAGATTTAGGCATGAAAAGTTATCTTTTGTTTTGATTTGACAAATTTTGTTTTCGATTTGACAATTTGTTCTTTTGTATATTTGGTTTTGACTTTTGTACATGAACAGCATTCTGAGAATCCTTAGAAACAAATCGTTTAACGACAGTGGAAGTCTTCGAATCTGAACCTGTTTTCAGATTAGAGTTTCATTGGTTCTTAGGAGTTTTTTTAACTTCTTGAATTAAGTTCATGTTCAAATTACCAGCAGACACAAATTTTATTGGTTTAAATTGACTTGCTTGATTTGTTGTTTTTATCTGATTTTCTTGACTTTTATTTTGATTAGTTTTAGCTTTAGTTAATTTTCTTCTTCTTCTTTAGCTTCAGGTGAAGATTTTTTTTTAGTTTCTTTCTCTTTCTGATCTTTTTGCCATTTAATAAACTCTGGATTATTTAGACCATAAGAGTTTGAATCTTCCGATGTTTCTTCTTCTTGTTTTGTTTTATCTTTGTTTTTGGAGTTTTGTTTGTTTTTAATGATCACTTCTTCCAACACAGATTCTTTTGGAAGAAATATTTTCTTACTTTTTGGTCGTGGTTCATATGATTTTACTTTTACTGGATGACCGTTTTTGATCTTTTCAGTATCTTTTTCTTCAAAAATTTCAATATTGGTTTTCTCTTCTTCACTATCAGAAATATTGTTTTTGTTTTGGAAAGCTTTAAGTTTAGCCTTATTTTAGGAGAATGATCATGTGTATTGAAGTTCTCTGGTAAAGTATTAGTTATAGATTCAGGCATTGGTTCGTGTGTGAAACCTAAGCCTGCTTTTTGTTTGTCCTTTCGCTCACTTACCAGTTATTTCACAATCGTTTTGGAGCTTTTTACTTTTGCTAGATCAACTTGTGTAGCAGCATGTGCTATTTTCTCCTGCTCCAAGTTCTTAGTCATTTCTTCAAGTTGTTTGGAAACAATTTCTAATTCTTTCAAAAAATTTGTTCCATGAAGTTTGTAGAGAAATGATCTTTTCATCTGATATTTTGTGATCATTTTTAAGTTTATTATGCATTAATTCCTCTTGCTTAAGCTTTTCAAAGATTTTACAATAGTAAGTTCGATAATATTCTACATGTTCAAAGCAAGATTTGGTGCATAGTTTTTCTCTTACTTCAACTGGTATTTCAGGATATTTAGGTGAAGAAGTCTTAGAGTTGGAAGATGAGTTTTCAACCTTTGGTTGATCTGACTTTGCCATCAATGCAACTTCTTCTGAATTCTCTTTAGGATCAGATTTATCACTCCAATTGTATTCTTCTTCTTCATTCTCAAAATCATATTTAGCCTTTGGATCACTATCTTCTGACCAATCTTCTCCTTGAACTTCTGCAATAAGAGATAAACTAGAGGTTAAGTCAGCTGTAAACTGCTCTGCATTTGCACTCCAGTCGTATCCATCCTTGATGCTCACTACTAAAGCTTTCTTGGGTTCTTCAGAAGCTTTTGAGTCATCTTTAAGTTCAGGCATTGGTAAGTTTTGGTATGGCTTTTGGAATGTCTTCTAAGATGACTGTTGAAACCTCTGATTGCTTGAACTCAATTGGCTATTTCCTCCTTTGTTTTTAGGAGCTTTACATTCCCTTGAAAAGTGACCATAGCTATTACAGTTGAAAAACCTTGACTTAGACTTGTCAAATCCAACAGTCTTATTAGCACTTGGCTTGTAGTTCCTATTGACATAAGAGTGTTTCTGAATCCTGTATGCATTCATCACCATCTGCCAGTTTAGATCCATTTCCTCCACATCATCTGGATCCATTTCAAATAAGTCCTGCAAAACAAAATCTAATTGAGTTAGATGACTACCTTGATATGCTTGAAAACTAGCCATAAAAGCAGTAAAAGCTGATTTGGACTCATCATCCTATAAAAGGATGTTAATAACATCTTTAACTTTGTTAGGTTTAGCAGAGTTAGAAGATGGAGTCTCAGTATGAGTGTTAGAAGTTTGAGCTTTAGGAGTAGACTGAGGTTGATGCTGTGTTGCATAAGCAGGAGCACTTGTATATGAAGAATCAGTGAAGAACCCTGCTCCAACAAACAGATCACCCTCTTCCTCTGGTAAATTCTCATTCTTTGCCATAAAGGCATTCTCCACAGTGCTAGTTGGAGATGCAACATACTTGTAATAAGACATTGATGCTGCTCTATCATTGTTTCTTGAGCTTTCATCTATCTCAACTGACTCAATTTTCGCAATCAACAGATCAAGATCCATAGGAAATTTCTCAGTATGCTTCAAGAGTGTTACTGTTTGTTTCCATGAAGATGGAATAGCATTGAGAAGCCTGAAGTTTAGATCTTTGAGATCATTTTTGATACCCGCATTTGACATCTTAGTTGTAAGCTGCACAAATCTATTCATCATCTAATTTATGGTTACACCAGATAAATGCTCAAACAGCTCTAACTTCCTCTTCAGTTTCTGTTTCTTGAGATCTTGAATCTCGTTACCACCTTCACATATTATCTTCAAAGCTTTATACATAGTATATCTCGTTTGAAATCCATCAAGTCTAGTAAAGACTTCAAGTGGTAATCCTTTACACATCAAAGAATAGGCTTTAATATCATTCTTGACTTTCCTTAGATCATCACCTTGTAACCCATCTTTCGGATATGGTTCTGGAGAATCTCTTGTATACACAATTCCTCCATCAGGACCATCTGAAGTAATTGGAATATGAGGTCCTTTTTCTATTGAATTCCACAAGTCAGTGTTAATAGAATTAAGATGATTTTCAATCTAAGGGACCAGTTCTTAAAGTCTGCTCTGTTCTTCAACTTGGGAACCCTGTTCTCAGAATCTTTTGATTTTACCATTTTTAATTTTTGTTTTTAAGAAAAGAACTTGTTTTTGTTGTTTTTAATTTTTAAATTAAAAAAATGAATTGAAAATGTTTTTGGATTTTTTAAAAATTTTGAAAAATTTCTAAGTGTTGAGTTGATGCGCCTAAACAGTGATGAAGCATCCAAACAGTGGTGAAACTCCTTTGACTTTGACTGAAACGTCTAAGGGATTGCCTTAGAAGAATTCTCAAATGCCCAAATTGTAATGCGCCTGAACAATTGTGAAACGCCCAAACAGTTGTCAGACGCCTGGGTGCCAAAATTGCCCAAACAGTTCAGATGCGCCTCAACAATGGTAATGCGCCTGAAAATACTTGGTTTCTGGGAAGTTTCAAAGTGTCCACACAGTTTTAATGCGCCCCCACAGTGGTAAAATGCCTAGACCAAAAACGCTTTAACAGTTGTCAAGCCCCCAAACACTTAGGCAATTTTCAGTAGTGTTTTGACCTAATGCGCCAAATTCAACAGATTCAAACAAACTCAGATCTACTGAAAATCTCCAAAACTTGTTGAATTGCTCTAAAAACTTCTAATTAGACTGTAATTTGATCAATTAACAGTCCTTTATCTTCAATTTCATCAAACAACAACACAATTCAATCTTTAGATTGAAAAATCAGTTCGAAACATTGAAGAACAGTTCGGCTACTGTTTTGATCAATTTCTCAATTTTTGAACGAATTGAACTGCAAATTGTGATTCAATTCGTGTTTCTGATGATGAAACACAACTGAAATCAACAATTGTTAGATTGAATTGCTTATCAATCACAGATTCAAGTGATTCAAAAGTTCGAAAATTTGACAAACTCAAATCACTGAACCAACAGCTCTAAACCATTTGTTCGGATCAAAATGGATCGATCTGTGATGATATTGTTATACATTTCAATCAAACAAACACAAGTAATCAATTCAATGCAAACAAATCAGAAAAATTCATAGTTTTTCATTGATAGTAAGCATAGAAAGTACAAGTGAATGAAAACAGTTACAAGTCGTTCTAACTGATTCTCAGGTTCGAAGGTCTTCCCTTCACAATACCTTATCTATGCTATTTATACTATCAATACAAAAGGAACATATATTTACAAAATAAGTCCCTACACTATGACAAAAACTATACAAAGACTAATAAAGACTAAATGGTAATCTTCGAGAGGCTTCTACAACCCGCCATCCTCTAAACACTATAAGATTCAAACACCAAGGTAATAGCTTAGATTATGTCAAGTATAGTAAGTCCTGTGTAAACTATTGATTCTGCTGGATGGATCGAATATTGCAATCGTATTGTTGTTGTTTATCGAATCTGTGATGCGGAATCTCAGAGACCCGTTGATGATTTCAAGTGAAGATCTGGTGCAAGATTTAGTGTATGATGATGAATGAATGATGAACAATTCAAGAACACATATTCATTAAATATATCATTCATCCATATGTATGTTTGCTAGGAGATTACAAGGGAGTTTGCAAGAACAACTTCTCTCACACACACTCAACCTTATGTTTCTCTCACTAGACTAAATCTGTATGCTTGAATCCTTGAATGCTTAAACGCTTCCTAATGGTTAGAGTATAAAATGACTACAATTAGTCTATTTATACTATTTACATAAATGAACAAAATTACATTTAAGCCCTACTGATTACATAAATATTCTTCTAAGTCTGATAAATTCTCTGTTGCTGATGCGTGACTGCCGGGTGCTGACGTCATTCGGGACGTCCGCTGATGTTGACTGTTGACTTTGACCATGGTTGACCAAGTTTGATTTTGGTCAATTTTTTTCATTTTGATCATATTTTCAGCGTAGCTTTAGCGTGTCGGTTTTGGTAATTATCATAAGATTTGGCACTTAGGTTTTTGTAATTATCATCTTTAAATAGTCCAACAAGTCCCTAATTACAGTGGCCAGTTGTAATTAGCCACTTACTTTACTCTTCATCCCCCAAGCATTTCCTATCATGTCTACTTTAGTATCCAAATCTACTAAGAGCACATAAATCAGATAGCACACGCACATAATACCGGTTAACCTTAAGAAAGTAAATTACCTGATGGCAAGTAGCTACTTGGGCTGGCATCCCTCCATTCGATCCATTCTCAGTTTAAGTTTAGGTTTTGAAAATAATTACCTATTTCTCTTAAACTTTGGCTCTGATACCAACTTGTAAGGCCCCGTTCCCGGGAACCCCACAGTTGGTCAATCACAGCCTTATTTATAATAAGACACAATAAATTTCATAAAACATTGCAGCGGATTAATTTATCAAAAACCGTTCATGCATTAATATTTGATGTTGACAAATAATACATCATTTTTTTAAAAGAGTTACAAAAGAATATTCAGTTGTATTACAAAACAACAACATTATTGTGCATGAAATGAATGCCAGTCTTTGCCCACCAAGTAGCTTCAGCCTCGTGCCATCTTCAGCAACAACCTACCTGCCAACTGAAAATGCATAAAAAGTCAGCGTGGCTGAGTGAGTTCTAGCTTTAAATAATAAAATACTTTACATTTAGTAAAAAGCTTTCCTTTACTTTCGTTCGTGATCACACAACATACATACATCTTGATAATATCATTGTTATCTTTTATCAACGTTCATAATCGTTCATTTTGCACTTTTTCATTATCTTTCACTTCTATCTAGATCCTGTCATAAGCTATGCCCCATCATTAGGCACGAAGCCACCTCAGTCTTGGGGTTAAGCGACAAGGATCCCATTTCGCACGTATGGAACAGTCACCAAGGCTGACACCCCTGTGTGTATTCCCTCATGGGTTAGCCAAGATTGCACACTACATCGCTCACAGTTGAGCTAACAACTCTTCAATGAGTTGTGAACCTCTTTAAATTTGCTTATAAGACTTTCATTCATTTGTTATGTTCCACTTTTCATTATCTTAATCTTCTGCTTATTTTATGATAATACTTTCATTCATTCGTTATGTTCCACTTTTCATTATCTTTAATCTTCTCTTTTTTTTTTGTAAATTTCCGGGTGTTAGAACACCGCTCTGTAGCTCCTATGCGAGAATGCACGAATACAGTTCTCCTTTAACGGCATGGGCATACCCAAAGTATACCCCTATGTGAGCACACCGATGTGTAGTTCCTATGCGAGAATGCACGAATACATTTCTCCTTAACGGCACAGGCGTACCCAAAGTATACCTCTATCTGAGCACACCGATGTGTAGCTCCTATGCGAGAATGCATGAATACAATTCTCCTTTAACGTCACGGGCATACCCAAAGTATACCCCTATGTGAGCACACCGATGTGTTGCTCCTATGCGAGAATGCACGAATACAATTCTCCTTTAACAGCACGGGCATACCCAAAGTGTACCCCTATGTGAGCACACCGATGTGTAGCTCCTATATGAGAATGCACCAAGCATATCTCCTATCAGTTGCTTTAAAGACTTCTTTAGCGCTTTAATGTTTTCACAACTGTGCTTTATCGGGTAACTGTTCCTTAGCGTTTCACATGTGAATTATCATCGTTCTTTAGCCTTTAACTATCATGATATATATAATATATCTACATACGTACTTTAATTCATTAGCATTAAGTTCATCATTAAGTCATTATTAACGCATGCTTACGGGGTAACATAACCTGTAACAGTCCAAAGTTTTTGCGCGTGAACCCATATTCGCGCGAGAACTTCTCACTTCGAGCGACAACTCCTCCTTCGCGCGAGAACATCATCATTAGTGCCAGAACATCATCATTTGCACGAGAACATCATCATTCGCATGAGAACATTCAAAAGATAACCGTTAGCCGCCAAAATCAAAATTCGCGTGAGAACTTACCTCTCGCACGATAACTTTTGTTGTACATAAATTTATCCACAAGTTATCGCTCCTTTAACCACTTTAACACCCAAACATGCAATAACAGTTATAAGCATCATTCTTTTACTAAACATTCATTTAGGTATACATATTAGCCCCAAAACACGATAAAACACGTAAAAGAGGGGTCTAGATCTCGCCTTACGATATCTTTGCACATGAACAACACAAAACCGTAAGTGTTTCGAGCAGAAGCTACATAATCATGTGCAATATCATTACATATAGTTCATACATTGTAAGGCCCTGTTCCCGAGAACCCCACAGTTGGTCATTCATAGCACCATTCGTTATTAAGAACACCTTAAATCACATTATTATAAGAAAACAATTGCAGCGAAATAATTTAACCAAAAACCATTTCTTGCATTAATGATTACCTTTGCAAATAATACATCGTTGTTTAGAGTTACAAAAGAAAATTTAGTTGCATTACAAGACAAAATATCATAATTGCATAAATGGATGCTAATCTCTATTCACCAAGGAGCTTCAGCCCCGTGCCATCCTCAGCAACATCCTTACCTGCCAACTGATATGCATATAAAAAGTCAGCGTTGCTGAGTGAGTCCTAGTTTAATAATATAGAAAATATACTTTGGTAAACTTCACATGGTGATCATTCATCATCATACATAATCCATCATTAAGAGATTCTTTATCTTTCCTTCTATCATTAACTAGGATCGCACAAAGGAAGAGCCTACATTGTTGGTTGGCAAGAGATGCCGAACCCCTGCCGGTACACATTTATAAGTGGTAGCTAACCCCCGACAATTGATCCACACTGCTAGGCACGAAGCCTGCTCATGAACTTGGATCCCATTTATCTATTGGCCAAATCACAAGGATTAGACCCCAGATGTGCCTTTCTTGGGCTGAAATAGCCGCACATCAGTTGAGCTAACAACAACATGGTCGTGCACCTTCATTCATTGTGCTTGCTAGGCTTTTCATACATCATAAGGGTCCGGGGGTAACATTCATTAAGTTTCACTGTCCTTCTTTTATTCCTTTGTGTCCACTTATTATGAATAACACTTTTATAATTTTCATTACCATAAATTCACATATCATGAAACAGTAGTAAATATTCATGGTAAACAGACCAAAGAAGGTAAATAAAACCTAGAACAAGCATAAACTCCCATTAAACATAAGTTCTTAGCACTTAAACTCTATTCCCGAAATTCCAGAAAATCCTAAGTGTTCACAGCGCATGTAGCATATACAGCGGATGGCTTTAAGTACTAAGTATCCACAGCGGATAGCCTAAGTCTACAGCGGACAACCAAGGTCCACAGTAGATGAATAAAACACTAAGTGTGTTCACAGCAGATGAACATAGCCAATGCTGATGGCCATAGTCCAATACGGATGAATAACATCAACAACGGGTAACTAAAAAGTGTACAGCGGATGAATATAGTCCACAACATATGGCAAATCTTTCTAAGTGTTCTCAGCGCAGTGTCCACAACGGATGACTAACATCCACAGCGGACACACAGTCATACTATAGTGTCCACAGCAGATGACCAACATCCACAGCGGACAACTTATTCATGTCAAAGTATCCACAGTGGATGACCAACAACCACAGCGGACAACTAGTTTTTTTTAGAGCTTAACTTACACGATTTCTAGTCCCCAAATGTCCTTGATGATCATCTACCTAGCTTAGATCTAACAAGTTACATCTTCAAAACATAAGGAAACATCACATATAAACATATAATACACTAGAAGCAGCATCGTTTATGAACAGTCAGTTTCTTTAAGAAACAAAATAATGTTTTTGTTTATTAAAAACACTTGTAATATGCACATCTTCCCCAAACATATATAAAACAAGTAAAAGAGGGGATCTAGAACTCACCTTTTAGCAGCTTTCGAGTGAAACACCACAAATCCGAGAGCTAACAATTATAACTAGCAGCTAAACACATAAAACAAACAACCAACACAAGAAAACACATAAAAATAGTTTCATGAGCCCGAACCCAGCAGAAAATCAAGAAGAAAACTTCTGGAAATCTCACATTTTCGAAGAACTTGAGTTTATCTCTCTAAAACCGGATGGGGTTTTCGTTTCCAAATCTTTAGCCGAATTGTGCCTGAGAGAGAGGGTTATGGGCAGCCTTACCACCTTTTTGAAACCCATTATGGGTAAGTTTACCTTTGGTACACCTTCACCCTTTAACCTTTTGGATATTTTTCTTTTCTTCTTTACTTTTCTTTTCTTTAAATTTTTCGGGTGTTACAAGTCTACCCCCCTTATATAGGTTTCGTCCCCGAAACCTGTTATTCCTTAAAGTGATATGGGTAGTGCCATCTCATTTCTTCCTCCGACTCCCAAGTGGCTTCTGATCCCTTACGATGTTTCCATTGCACTTTTACTTGGCCAATCACTTTATTCCTTAACCGTTTCTCCTTCCGATCCAATATAGCCACTGGTTGTTTACCTTTGGTAAGTTTACCTTTGGTACACCTTCACCCTTTAACCTTTTGGATATTTATCTTCTTTACTTTTCTTTTCTTTAAATTTTTGGGTGTTACAAGTCTACCCACTTATATAGGTTTCGTCCCCGAAACCTGTTATTCCTTAAAGAGATCTGGGAAGTGCCGTCTCATTTCTTCCTCCGACTCCCAATTGGCTTCTGATCCCTTACGATGTTTCCATTGCACTTTTACTTGGCCAATCACTTTATTCCTTAACCGTTTCTCTTTCTGATCCAATATAGCCACTGGTTGTTCCACATAATTCAGCCTTTCATCAACCTCAATGTCCGTAAGAGGAACAACAACATCACCTTCCGCCAAGCACTTTCGTAAGTGAGATAGATGGAACATAGGATGAATTCCATGCAGCTCATTTGGAAGTTCTAGCCTGTATGCCACTTCACCAACTCTGGCAATGATTTTGAATGGCCCAATATAACTAGGAATTCACCCTATCTCCCACTTGGAATTCCCTTTTCAAAGGAGATACCTTTAACATCACCCTATCTCCCACTTGGAATTCAATTGGCCTCCTTCTTTTATCAGCATAGGACTATTGCCGGTCCTTTGCTGCCTTCATGAAGGCCTTGATCTTTTCCAACTTCTCTGACGTGGCTTCAATGATCTCGATGCTTCCCAACTCTTTCTGCCCGATGTCACCCCAACACAACGGGGTTCTGTATCTTCTCCCACACAACATTTCGAATGGTGGCATGCCTATACTGGCATGATAACAATTGTTGTAGGAGAACTCTGCCAACGGTAGGTGTTCATCCCAACTTCCACCAAAATCAATAATGCATTCCCCGAGCATATCCTCCAAGGTTTGAATGGTCCGTTATGATTGACCGTCTGTCTGAGGGTGATAAGTTGTGCTAATGTGTAACCTCATCCCCATCGTATAATGAAATCTCTTCCAGAACTTGGACGTGAACCGGGTGTCCCTATCAGAAACAATAGACACCGGCATGCCATGACGAGTAACGATCTCCTGGATGAACAGCTCAGCCAACCTTTCCGACGAGTAAGTCTCTCGGATTGGCAAAAAGTGAGCATTCTTCGTCAGGGGATCTACGATCACCCAGATGGCATCACATCCTCTCGTAGTGCGAGGCAACTTTGTGATGAAGTGCATGGTGATGTGTTCCCACTTCCATTCGGGTATATCCAAGGGTTGGATCTTCCTATATGGTTTCAGATGTTCCGCCTTCACTTGTAAGCAGGTCAGGCACTTACTCACGTACTCCACCACGTCATGCTTCATCCCTGGCCACAAATAATCCTTCTTCAGATCATGATACATTTTTGTAGCAGCAGGATGGATGGAATACCATGTTTTGTGAGCCTCATCCATGATCCTTCCCCTCAACTCCCCATAATGAGGAATCCACATCCACCCGAAACGGGTTTTAACAGCAAGGGTGTTTTCCCCTAAATCTGTCACATGCCCCCTTCATTCATTCAGAGTTGATCCTATCATCCTTTAATGCCTCATCTTGGAATTCCTTTATTTGACCCATAACATCCGGCGTCACAACCAGCTGGCAACCTTCACCCGAATCGGTTTCGGCCTCTCCTTTCGACTGAGGGCATCAGCTAAGACATTCGCCTTACCTGGATGATAGTGGATTTCACAATCGTAATCCTTAATCAACTCTTACGATCTTCTTTGTCTCATGTTAAGATCCTTTTGCTTGAAGAAGTACTTCAAGCTTTTGTGGTCAGTGAAGATGGTGCACTTAATCCCGTACAGGTAGTGCCTCCAAATCTTCAATGCGAAGACCACAACTGCTAACTCCAAATCATGAGTAGGATAGTTAGCCTCATGGATCTTTAATTATCATGACGCATAGGCTATAACCTTTTCTTGTTGCATCAACACACAACCAAAACCCAAATACGAAGTATCTGAGTATACCACCAAGTCATCATTCCCGTCAGGCAATGTCAAGACTAGGGCTTGAGTTAACCTCATCTTTAACTCCTAAAATGCACTCTCTTGTTCAGAACCCCATTCAAACTTTACATCCTTGCGAGTCAAATTAGTTAACGGGGCCGCCACCTTAGAGAAGTCTTGAATAAATCTTCTATAGTAGCCTGCGAAACCCAGGAAACTATGGAATTTAGACGGCGTCCTTGGGGTTTCAATTGCTTTACAGCTTTGACTTTTGCTGGATCCACTATTATCCCTTCAGGGTTAACCACGTGGCCAAGAAACTGAACCTCTTGTAGCCAAAACGCACACTTAGAGAACTTCGCATACAGCTTCTCGTTCCTAAGTGTCTCTAGTACCTCCTTTATGATGACATGCGTGCTCCTCTTCACTCTTAGAGTAGATCAGAATATCGTCAATGAATACAATCACTGATCTGTCTAGCATCGGTCGACATACCCGATTCATAAGGTCGATAAAGGCAGCTGGCCTGTTGGTTAAATCGAAGGACATCATGAGAAACTCATAGTGTCCATAATGCATGCGAAAAGCTATCTTCGGGACATCCTGCTCCTTCACTTTCAGCTGATGATACCCCGATCGCAGGTCAATCCTGGAGAACCAACTAGCACCCTGGAGCTAATCAAAGAAGACATCAATTCTTGGTAACGGATACCGGTTCTTCACGGTTAACTTGTTCAGCTCACGGTAGTTGATACACATCCTCATACTACTGTCCTTCTTTTTCACGAATAGGACCAGAGAACCCCATGGCGAGATACTCGGCCGAATGAGGCCTTTATCCAAGAGGTCTTGTAGTTGCGTCATCAGCTTCTTGTGTTCGGACGGAGCCAACCGGTATGCTGCCTTGGCTACGGGTTGCTCTCCTTGTATCAAGTCAATCCGAAACTCGATCTCTCTATCGGGTGGGACCCCTGGTAGCTCTTTGGGAAACACATCGGGGAAATCACATACCACCGACACGTCTGACAACTGAGTCACAGTGGCAACCACATCCTTCACATAAGCCAGGTAAGCACCACACCCTCGCCTCATAAACTTCTCTGTCGTGATCATCGATATCACTCGCAGAGCGGTGCATTCCTTGTCTCCATGAACCGAAACCACACTACCATCAGGCGCAGTCAAACGAATCATCTTCTTTCGACATACGATAGTTGCTTCGTAGGTCTCCAACCAATCCATTCCTAACACCAAGTCAAAACCTCCTAGGGCCATCAAGTACAATCGAGCAGGGAACTTGTGACCGTCCAATTCTATGAGGCAATCGTCTATCATATCAGTCACCTTGGTAGACTTTCCTATCGCTATCTCTACATAGAAGGGCACGTCCATCTTCTTATTCTTACCATGCATTTCACGAGAAAAGGTAGCACATACAAACCTTTTACTAGCACCCGAATCGAAGAGGACAGAAGCATACAATTGGTTTACCAAAAACATACCTGAAACTACTTCAGGGTCCACTCTGGCTTCATCCCGGGTCATGTTGAATGCCCTTGCCATGGCTTTGGTGCTCTCACTTCTCCCTCTTTCTCCCATAGCCTGGGTCCCTAAGCCCCCTGTGTCACACCCTCAAAATCCACATACGGGGTTTTACCACGTGGCGTGTGACATACCAGGATCTCAGTCATTAGTTACACCGAATAACTCTATATGAACCAACATACCAAAATCTATAGTTTAACTTTGAATAATGCAAAAGCGTTTAATAAACTAGAGAAACCAAAGTAAAGTGACATAATGTAAAATGCGCAAACATACGCGTCCAAACTAGTACCAACAAAGACATAAATGTTTAACAATCAAACCAAATACAAAATTTCAATCATGCTGACAACTACAATGATGCTGACCCGTGCACGTGCTCCTAGGCAATGGTAACCTCAACTTGAAAATAGCATACTAAATAGTCAATATAATGGTTGGTGAGTTCAAGAGTTTGCGAAAAACATAACTGTAACAGTATAAAATATAAGAGTGCATTAAATTAGATAGCTAGTCTAAATTCACCAGTAATAATCATAGTGATTTTGTGATTGAAGCTGACTGTGTTTCGTTTGTTGCCTCCCGTCACGACTTACCAGGTCGTGACGATGTTTGTGTTCGGAAAAAATTGCACCCGTTTGACCTCGAGTCGCACAGGTGGGGCTCGTCAGACCCAATAGTACTACCCAAGATTTCCCGCTAATCATCATTATTAACAATCCAAAAGTGTGAGGACTTTCATGGTATTTAGCACTATATCATACTATACACAACTCATATAAAGTAAGCATTTGTAAAGCCAGTATGCTATCTCCCCCAAAAGAGAGTATGAAAAGAGTGGGGCATGAACTCACCTGGTGTGTACAACAAAGACTTAAGAGCTTAACTTGAAAGAGAGAGTGGAAAGACAACCTTCGAAGGTCACCTAGAACACGCAAGTACATAAGTACGTGTACACAGAATCATAATGAAACCCTAAGTTCTCTATAAACCCAAAGAATTCAACGATTTGGAAAAACAGAACACATTGACCCAGTTGACCCGTTTGACCCATTGGTGACACTATTGGTGAAATTCCATTCAATCAAATATAAGAGTTTATCATACATGATTATCATACTAGTTGTTCACTTATGCCACTTCATTAACCATATGTACTACCTAGATCATCATACAACTAGATTATCATACAAGTCATGCGAATCTCAAGTAATCATCATGTTTAACATAATTATACCATAACTAATGCATCACACACAGAATCAAATCATGCGTAACATGCCATGTGAAGCCACTGACGACTTCACACCCTAAACCCTGCCAATCCTACTAAGTAGGGGCCTCAGATTCGCACGCTTGTATGACGATCATCATCATTTTATTCAACAGAATCCATATCAACCAAAATGTTCAACCATGATCAATTACAACCCAAACAATAGTACTATCAATACCCATATGACCCATCATCATGTATACCCACAAAAAGACCAAATCTTTCAATTGACCAACTAAGCATTCACACAACCCAAACAATGCATTCTACCACATTAGAAATCATTCAAGAACACGCTAACATGATCCTAAAGTCACAAACATGCCCAAATCATCATATTCAAGATTTTGTGCAAATAAAGTTTCCCTTTTGGGAAGGTGCCTCCCAAAACCCATCTAACACCTAATGCATTCATGATTTCATTAGCAATATACCAATTCAAACTCATGCTATCATCTAGACATGTTCTACACATCAAATCATCATGATTCATCATTCTTCAAAACCAAAAGTTTCTACTTTTGGTAACATATGAACTACAACATCCATTCTTAGGTTTCTAGCATCAACATCATCATTCTAACATCCCCATAACATGATAAACACTTTAAGAACATCAATTCATCATCCAATCATCATATTCATGCAAATAAAGTTACTATTATTAGTAACCTATGAACAACGAATCAAAATCAAAGCTTCCTTGCATAATCAACGTAAGCTAACATCAATATAACGTAACTAACATCATAACATCATCAAACAATCAAGAATTGACACTCAATTGTAGATTTTCGACTAGAACTTTTGGCCATTCATAAAAACCATCAAAAACATGTAAAAATCTAACCTTTGAACGTGTATTGGCTTGGAATTGAAGATTCTAACATGTTATATAATTTGAAATCGATCAAATCCAAGGGTGATTGATTGTTCTTGGCTAAATTTCAAAGTCTGGGTGTGTGAATGGAACAAGTCGAGGCCGAAGATGCATATTAGGGTTAGGATTTTTTATTTTGTTTAAATTTAATTAATCATAATTAACCTTTTAACCCTTATAATTTGTATTTTTATAAAATTAAGCTTTTAACACTCTTTTAAGATGTTTTTAACTAATATAATAAACATATGAACTAATAATAACAATTATATGTTTTATCTTTACTAAATACAAAACATACTGATTAAATACACACGTTTCCACGTTTCACGATAAAATTCACAATTAATATTAAATCACGTAAACACATAAGCACAACTTAATAATCACATCATTAACTAAATTATTATCAGTTTACCATTATTAATTATTATTAAGTCACCAACATTCAATGACAACTAGTGTGTGCTCAAGACACGTGTATGCAAGACTTAACAGAACTAACGGAGTTTGGTAACGAAAAATTACCGGATGTAACATTATCCCCATGGTGTGTGTTCCATCACTGGTCTACTGCATTGGCATAAAGTAATCGAGTGAGTTTTGGGTGAGTTGTCACATCATCCCCATGTTGAAAGAAATTTCGTCCCGAAATTTAAATCAATACCTTCGCCAGCTGGCATCGTCTTTTTGAACAGTTGAGGATACTTAAGCTTCATCTGGTCCTCACGTTCCCATGTGAATTCCGGTCCACGTCTCGAGTTCCAACGAACCTTGACTATGGGTATCTTGCTTTGCTTATGTGTCTTTACCTCACGATCCATCACCTCGACTGGTTCCTCGATGAAGCATAATTGTTCATCTACTTGTACTTCCTCAAGCGGTACGATCATCATTTCATCTGTTAGGCATTTCTTCAGATTTGAAACACGTAATACATCATGGATTCCACTCAATGAATCAGGTAAGGATAGTCGATAGGCCACTGGACCTATTCTTTCCAATATCTCAAACGGTCCAACGTATCTCGGGATTAGTTTTCCTCTTTTACCAAACCGAATCGTTCCTTTCCACGGCGAGACTTTCAATAAGACTTTGTAAACAACCTAAAATTCTAGAGATTTCCATCACTTGTCAGCATAACTTTTCTGCCTGTCGCGCGCTGCACCCATACGATTCCTTATTTGTACATTCTTCTCAGTGGTCTCGTGTACTAACTCAGGACCCGTTAGCTGGCTATCACCAATTTCAGCCCAACAAACTGGTGATCTACATTTTCTCCCATATAAAGCTTCAAAAGGTGCTGCCTTTATGCTAGTATGATAACTGTTGTTGTTAGAAAATTCCACCAATGGTAGGTGAACTTCCCAGTTATTCCCGAAGTCAATCACACAAGAGCGTAGCATGTCCTCCAACATCTGTATGGTACGCTCACTTTGACCGTCGGTTTGCGGATGATAAGCAGTACTCATGTCTAATCGCGTACCTAAAGATTTTTGCAACGACTGCCAGAAGTGCGATGTAAAATGAGCATCGCGGTCAGAAATGATTGAAACCGGTACACCATGTCTTGACACTATCTCCTTCAAATAAAGTCGGGTTAATTTCTCCATTTTGTCTGTTTCCCTTATTGCCAAGAAATGAGCGGACTTCGTTAATCGGTCTACGATAACCCATATTGTGTCACAACCAGTAGGAGTCCGTGGTAACTTGGTAATGAAATCCATTGAAATCTGTTCCCACTTCCAAATAGTGATATCAGGTTGTTGTAATAGCCCAGATGGTTTCTGATACTCCACTTTTACTTTTGAACAGGTCAGACACTTGCTCACATAGGTAGCTACATCCGCTTTCATATTAGGCCACCAATAGTGCGCCTTCAGATCATGATACATCTTGTTAGATCCAGGATGTATTACTTAGACTTGTGTGCCTCACTCATGACCAAGTCTCTCAGATTTCCGTGTAGAGGTACCCAAATCTATCCATGAAGTAACGAATTCCATCCGCTTTTACCTCTAATTGTTTTTCCATTCCCCTTAACGATTCAGACCCAATGTTTTCTGCTGTCAAAGCTTCTGTATGAGCCTCTTGGATTTGTTCAGGTAACTGTGTGCTAATGGTATGCTGCAAAGCTGGCACACGTCGAGGCTTAGCAGTTTCTTTCCTACTCAGCGCGTCAGCGACTACATTTGCTTTCCGCGGATGATATCTGATGGCACAATCATAGTCGTTAAATAGCTCCACCCAACATCTTTACCTCATGTTCAATTCCTTTTGCTCAAAGATGTGTTGAAGACTCTTGTGATCGGTGTAAATAGTGCATTTGGTACCATACAAGTAGTGTCTCCAGATCTTTAAGGCAAAAACTACCGCACCCAGCTCCAAGTCATGGGTGGTATAGTTCTTCTCATGAACCTTTAGTTGTCTAGAGGCGTAAGCTATTACCTTATCCCGCTGCATCAATACACACCCAAGTCCTTGAATGGAAGCGTCACAATAGACCACAAAATTGTAACTTCCTTCCGGTAACGCTAATATCAGTGCACTACACTGTTTCTGTTTCAGCAACTAGAAAGCAGATTCCTGACTCTCTCCCTATTTGTATGTCGTTCCCTTGTAAGTCAAGGCTGTGAGGGGTTCAGCAATCTTAGAAAATCCTTCGATGAATCAGCGACAGTATCCTGCCAGGCCAAGAAATTGTCGTAACTCACTAGGAGTCTTAGGAACCGACCAATTCTTTATAGCCTCAATCTTTGCCGGAACAACATGTATTCCTTTCTTGTTAACAATATGACCCAAGAATTGCACTTCGCGTATCCAGAAATCACACATAGAAAATTTGGCATACAATTTTTCTTTTCTAAGTAATTCCAAGATTAAATGTAAGTGCTCTCCATGTTCTTCCTCTGTCCTTGAGTAGATCAATATGTCATTGATAAAGACAATAACAAACTGATCAAGATAGGGTTTGTACACGCGATTCATGAGGTCCATGAATACCGCTGGTGCATTCGTCAACCCGAATGGCATGACTAAGAACTCGTAGTGACCGTAACATGTATGAAAGGTAGTCTTCGAAATGTCCTCCTCCCGAACTCTCAGCTGATGATACCCATACCTCTGATCAATCTTAGAATAATAGCTTGATCCTTGCAGTTGATCAAACAAATCATCTATACGAGGTAAAGGATATCTATTCTTGATCATAACCTTGTTCAGTTCCCTATAGTCAATGCACATTTGAAATGTACCATCCTTCTTTTTGACAAATAGCACTGGCGCTCCCCAGGGCGATGAACTGGGTCGGATAAATCCTTTATCCAACAGTTCTTGGAGTTGAGCAGATAATTCCTGCAGTTCGTTTGGAGCTAACCGATAAGGTGCTTTTGCAATAGGAGCGGCTCCTGGAGTCAAATCAATTTGGAATTTGACTTGACGATGAGGTGGTAGACCGGGCAGGTCCTCTGGAACACCTCGAGAAAGTCACGAACGATGAGGATATCATCTATCTTCTTTTCCTCTATCTGTTTGTCTGTGACAAGTGCCAGTATGGCCAGACGACCTTTCTGTAGCAACTTCTGTGCCTTCATGAACGAGATGATGCCCATCACTGCACCATTCCTATCACCTTTAACCGAGAGAATTTCTTCGCCGTTAGGAATCCA
Organism: Flaveria sonorensis; assembly: GCA_025506505.1. Lineage (NCBI taxonomy): Eukaryota > Viridiplantae > Streptophyta > Magnoliopsida > Asterales > Asteraceae > Flaveria > Flaveria sonorensis. The sequence continues at coordinate 28,579,549 of CM046435.1, read as the reverse complement.
TATAACCTTCTCGTGACATATGACTTCCGCTTGCTTGTCAGAAAGCCAATCCATGTCGACTACTACATCAAAGCTCCCAAGTGTGATAGGCATGAGATTTATGTTGAAGGTATGACCAGCAAGTTCTATCTTGCAGCCTCTAAGGATATGTGTCACGTGAATCTGTTTACCATCAGCTAACTCTACGGTGTACTTAGATTCTAATGTTAAAGGCATATCACTTAAATGACTACTAAATTTAGTGGAAATAAAGATTCTATCAGCTCCCGTATCAAATAATACGGTAGCAAAACGACCATTAACCGAAAATTTACCAGCAACTGTTGTAGGATCGTTTAGAGCCTCACTTGAGCCAATAACGAAAGCTCCTCCTTTGGCTCCATTATTGTTGCCACCATTGTTATTACCATTGCCATTGCTGTTGTTATTGTTGTTGCCATTGTTGTTATTGCCAGTGTTGTTCCCGCCATTTCCATTTCTCCTAAGTTGTGGAAAATTGCATTTGTAATGGCCTTTTTTTCCGCACTTGAAACAACCCTTCAGAGTTTCTTGAGATTGTTGAGGCTTCTTCATCAGTTCACCCCGGCAGTCTTTCGCTGCATGCCCAACTTTACCATAGCGTTGGCATCGGAAGTTGTCACACCTGCCGGTGTGATGGTAATTGCATCGATTGCACTAGGGACTTTTCCCTACATTGCCTCCTTGTCCCTGTGATGCCGTGGATGACTGATTGAAATTTCGGTTGTTATCAAACCTCCTTTGTTGCTGGGGAGGTTGCTGCTGCTGTTGTACCTGTTGCTGCTGTTGTTGTGGCTGGTTGCTAGAGGATGAACCTTTGTTACTAATGTTCCCCTACTTTCGTTTGTTGTCGGGCACACTAGCAATCGCGCCCCGTTTGGATAACCGTCCTTGCTCGAGTGCCTGGTCAGTCAGCCTGTGGGCTGTCCAGATAGCCTGCTGTATGGTAGTGGGGTTGGAAGCAGTTACCATACTCTGAATCTCGGGCACCAGTCCACGTATGTAGTGCTCGACTCTCTTGTGCATTTCATTGACCATTCTCGGGCATAGTGTGGCCAACTCATGAGTACGGGTCGTGTAGGCTTCAATCTCTAAGCCTTTCATTTTAAGTTGCCAGAATTCCATCTCCAGCTTCTGCATTTCGTTTTGGGGGCATTACTCCTCCATCATCATTGCTTTGAATTCAGCCCAAGGTAAGTCCTTAGCCATATTCTGGACCAACATGTGCACCTGGGCATTCCACCAGGAGAAAGTTGCGCCTTCAAGTGTTCCAGTCACGTACTTCACTTGGTCAGCTGGAGGACGGTTACATTTCGTGAATACGGATTCAGTTTTCTCAAACCACCATACTAATCCCACAGCTCCTTCCGTCCCGCTGTAGGTGTGAGGTTTACAATCCATGAAGGACTTGTAAATACAAGGTGGAGGTCCTGTTTCGACAAACCATACATTACTCAGGTATCCCAAACAAGTAACTAGGATAATTGGTTAAACCTCTTTTGACATTTACCTGCTGGATGTTCGGTTTGGGCAGCAGCCGCTGCTGCCTGTACATGCTCATTAATTAGGGAGCCAACTCTGCAGGTGTCATGTTTATGCACCGGCACCACGACCTCCGGCGCCACGTCCATGACCTAGTCCACGTCCTCTTCCACGTCCATCCATATTTCACTTTACATTCCCAAATACAATAATGAGTAACATCCAACACATTAATCTCATTGAGGTACAGTAAATAATAAGAAATAAGGATTTCATCACAACCACAACATTTATAACAGAAATAATAACCAAAGATAAATAAATTGTAAATGAGTCACAAAGTATTCCATCAATGTCAAAATTTGAGTTTTTCAGTTGGGTGGGAAACAACCCTTCCCACATAGGTTTCAAAAGGAAAGAAACACTATATAGTCCAAGTCATATAAAAGTAGAATCCGTCCAACACGTCGGATCCGTCACTGTCCTCATCCATCTCTGCTGGTTCTTCTTCTGGGGCTTCCTCCGGTTCCTCTTCCGGGTCTTCCTTATCAGGATCCACCAAAGGTGCAGGGGCTTCAGCAATCTGAAGTGTTGCTAGTTGTGCCTCTAGATCAGCAAACCTATCATCAATCACTATCTTATGATGATCTGTGCATCCATGTGCCCAGTAAGTGCTATAATGTTGCCTGCCAGGGTATGATGTCCACCAATGGCCATCGAGAGTCGCTCCTGAAGCGTCTCTACCAGGTAGCGCAATTGACGCATCTCAGATCATAAGGCAGAGTTCTCATCAGTGAGTCCTCGGATACGTTGTCGCTCCATGTCCAGTATGGCTACTAGGGCTGCAAATGCCTGCTACAGAGGAATGTCCAAGGTAGGAAGTGTAGGTAGTGCAAAGGCGGTCGATGACCTAGTCCTAGGTCGAGTAGGAGCTACTGGTGGTACACGCTCTCTATAAGCCATACGGTTTATGTAGGTGGGGTAGAAATCCCAGTTCCGCGGAGGATCGAGCTCAGGTGGTATGAAAGGCTGATCCTAGTCTATCTTGCCAGGTGGATAAGGATGTCGGGGCTAGTTAAATCCCCTATCAGGTACGAGAGAAGTAGGAGGTGACTCAGATCGTTCCGGACTCTTGCCCAAATCACGGGATGATGACGCCATGCTGCGAAGTACGTGTTGCATATGCCAATGAGTATATAGTAAATAATAAGTGACAACTAACTAATAACTGTGCGGTTATAGTCTAGTGTGTGTATGCAACCTAGTTCCCTATAACCAATGGCTCTGATACCAATCTGTCACACCCTCAAAATCCACGTGCGGGGTTTTACTATGAGGCGTGTGGCATACCAGGATCTCAGTCATTAGTTACTTAGAACGACACTATATGAACCAACATACCAAAATCAGAGTTTAACTTTGAATAATGCAGAAGTGTTTAATAAACTAAAGAAACCAAAGTAAAGTGACATAATGTAAAATGCGCAAACACACGCGCCCAAAGTAGTACCAACAAAGACTTAAATGTTTAACAATCAAACCAAATATAAAATTTCAATCATGCTGACAACTACAATGATGCTGACCCGTTCACGTGCTCCTAGGCAATGGTAACCTCAACCTTAGAATAGTATACTAAAAGAGTCAACACAATGGTTGGTGAGTTCAAGAGTTTGAGTAAAACATAACTATAACAGTATAAAATATAAGAGTGCATTGAATTAGATAGCTAGTCTAAATTCACCAGTAATAATCATAGTGATTTGCGATTGAAGCTGACTGTGTTTCGTTTGTTGCTTCCCGTCACGACTTACCAGGTCGTGACGATGTTTGTGTTAGGACAAAATTGCACCCATTTGACCTCGAGTCGCACAGGTGGGGCTCGTCAGACCCAATAGTACTACCCAATATTTCCCGCTAATCATCATTATTAACAATCCAAAAGTGTGAGGACTTTCATGGTATTCAGCTCTATATCATACTATACACAACTCATATAAAGTAAGCATTTGTAAAGCCAGTATGCTATCTCCCCCAAAAGAGAGTATGAAAAGAGTGGGGCATGAACTCACCTAGTGTGCACAACAAAGACTTAAGAGCTTAACTTGAAAGAGAGAGTTGAAAGACAACCTTCAAAGGTCACCTAGAACACGCAAGTACATAAGTACGTGTACACATAATCATAATGAAACCCTAAGTGCTCTATAAACCCAAAGAACTCAAGGATTTGGAAAAACAGAACACATTGACCCAGTTGACCCGTTTGACCCATTGGTGACACTATTGGTGAAATTCCATTCAATCAAATATAACAGTTCATCAGACATGATTATCATACTAGTTGTTCACGTATGCCACTTCATTAACCATATGTACTACCTAGATCATCATACAACTAGATTATCATACAAGTCATGCGAATCTCAAGTAATCATCATGTTTAACATAATTATACCATAGCTAATGCATCACACACAGAATCAAATCATGCGCAACATGCCATGTAAAGCCACTCACGACTTCACACCCTAAACCCTGCCAATCCTACTAAGTAGCGGCCTCAGATTCACACGCGTGTATGACCATCATCATCATTTTATTCAACAGAATCCATATCAACCAAAATGTTCAACCATGATCTATTACAACCCAAACAATAGTACTATCAATACCCATATGACCCATCATCATGTATACCCACAAAAAGACCAAATATTTCAATTGACCAACGAAGCATTATACAACCCAAACAATGCATTCTACCACATTAGAAATCATTCATGAACATGCTAACATGATCCTAAAGTCACAAACATGCCCAAATCATCATATTCAAGATTTTGTGCAAATAAAGTTTCCCTTTTGTTAAGGTGCCTCCCAAAACCCATCTAACACCTAATGCATTCATAATTTCATTAAGAATATACCAATTCAAACTCATGCTATCATCTAGACATCTTCTACACATCAAATCATCATGATTCATCATTCTTCAAAACCAAAAGTTTCTACTTTTGGTAACATATGAACTACAACATCCATTCTTAGGTTTCTAGCATCAACATCATCATTCTAACATCCCATAACATGATAAACACTTTAACAACATCAATTCATCATCCAATCATCATATTCATGTAAATAAAGTTACTATTATTAGTAACCTATGAACAACGCATCAAAATCAAAGCTTCCTTGCATAATCAATGTAAACTAACATCAATATAACATAACTAACATCATAACATCATCAAACAATCAAGAATTAACACTCAATTGCAGATTTTTTACTAGAACTTTTGGCCATTCATAAAAACCATCAAAAACATGTAAAAATCTAACCTTTGAACATGTATTGGCTTGGAATTGAAGATTCTAACGTGTTCTATAACTTGAAATCGATCAAATCTGATCGTGATTGCTTGTTCTTAGCTAAATTTTGAAGTGTGGGTGTGTGTATGGAACAAGTCGCGGCCAAAGATGCATATTAGGGTTAGGATTTTTGATTTTGTTTTATTTAATTAATCATAATTACCCTTTTAACCCTTATAATTTGTATTTTTATAAAATTAACCTTTTAACACTCTTTTAAGATGTTTTTAACTAAAATAATAAACATATGAACTAATAATAAAAATTATATGTTTTATCTTTACTAAATACAAAACATACGGATTAAATACACACGTTTCCACGTAACGCGATAACATTCACAATTAATATTTAAATCACGTAAACACATAAGCACAACTTAATAATCACATCATTAACTAAATTATTATCAGTTTACCATTATTAATTATTATTAAGTCACCAACGTTCAATGACTACTAGTTTGTGCTCACGACACGTGTATGTAAGACTTAACGTAACTAACGGAGTTTGGTAATGGAAAATTACCGGATGTCACACCCTGCTCCACCCTTCCTGCAATCCTAGCCCGAATGGCCCACCTCTCCGTACTGGTAACATCTCGGTACTCGACAATCCTTAGCATAGTGCCCTTCGCCTCCACACTTAAAATACCGGTTTGTCCCCACTCTACACTTACCCATGTGAACCTTCCCACACTTCTTACATACCCTCCTGTTGTTCCCTTTACTCAATCCTGGGCGCCGATCGTCAGCCCTCATCTTCTTTTCCCCGATCCCATAGCGGTCACCCATTAATCTCTTCCCATTACCGTTCTTGTTCCAACTCTTCTCAACCTTCCTCTGAATTGGCACCGGATCCCTCTCATCATACAACTTTCCGGCCAAATCTACTGCAGAGCTGAAAGTGCTCACCCTACATGTACCTTTTAATCTTCATGGACTCTAAAGTTACTAGATCCAGCACAAGTCTTGCAAGTTCATTGAACTTGGAGGTATACTCTTGATGAGTCATGTTTGCAGCCTTTAAATGCAAGAACTCCTTCTCAATTTTGTGCAACTCTCGATGTGGATAATACTCCTCCTGCACTAACTCCTTCAAATACGACCATCCCATCGTCGCTATAGATCGTTTTCCCTTGGCTTGGACAATATTGTGTCACCAGCACAATGCCGAGTCAACAAAATAATCGGAGGCAAACTTCACCTTTTGATCCTCCCGACATTCACTAATATCCAGGACTGCCTCCGTCTCTCGAACACAATGATGAGCAGTCGTGGCATTGTCGTTGTCGTCAAAGGCCGGGGGTTTGCACCTCTGAAACGCACCATAGGTGCACCCCTTAGCGGTCTTTTTCTCCCCCTCGCTATCATCATCATGTATTACCACCTTGGGACTAGATGGCTCTTCATCAGCTTTGTCCTTCTCCCCTGCATCTTTGATCTTCTCACCATCCTTTACAGCCCTTAACACCTCAGTCACCACTGAAGGTAACACATTTTGCATGACGTTGTAGGCTTCGTCAGTGATAGCTTCCTTTATCGTGGACTTGAGGGTAGCTGATCCTGCACCCTCTTGGTGGCTGTGAAGGTCTGTGTCCTCATGAATTGTCTCGGGAGCCTTAGCTTTGCTCCTGGTGACAAGTGGCCTAGTAGTACACCCACCATGAGCACCGCCTTGGGTTGCCTTCCCAAATTTCCTACCCGCCATACGATCTACCTCCTATAAGATTCAAACACTAACAAGGTCATTCAAGGTAATAGCTCAGATTATGTCAAGTATAGTAAGTCCCTAATTACAGTGTCCAGTTGTGATTAGCAACTTACTTTACTTTTCATCCCCCAAGCATTCCCTATCCAGACTACATCAGTATTCAAATCTACTAAGCACGTAAATCAAATAGCACACACACACGTAATACCGGTTAACATATGAAAAATTACCTGATGGCACGCTGATACTTGGGCTGGCATCCTTCCATTTGGTCCCATTCTCAGTTTAAGTTTAGGTTTTGATAACGGTTTACCCAATTCTCTTAAACATTGGCTCTGATACCAACTTGTAAGGCCCTGTTTCCGGGAACCCCACAGTTGGTCATTCATAGCAACATTTGTTATTAAGAACACCTTAAATCACATTATTATAAGAAAACAATCGCAACAGAATAATTTAACCAAAAGCCATTCTTGCATTAATGATTACTTTTGCTAAAATAATACATCGTTGTTTAGAGTTACAAAAGAAAATTTAGTTGCATTACAAGACAAAATATCATAATTGCATAAATGGATGCCAATCTCTATTCACCAAGTAGCTTCAGCCCCATGCCATCCTCAGCAACATCCTTACCTGCCAACTGATATGCATATAAAAAGTCAGCGTTGCTGAGTGAGTCCTAGTTTAATAATATAGAAAATACACTTTGGTAAAGTTCACATGGTGATCATTCATCATCATACATAATCCATCATTAAGAGATTCTTTATGTTTCCTTCTTTCATTATCTTTCACTTTCATTAACTAGGATCACACAAAGCAAGAGCCTACAGTGTTGGTTAGCAACAGATGCCGAACCCCTACCGTTACACATTTATAAGTGGTAGCTAACCCCCGACAGTTGATCCACACTGCTAGGCACAAATCCTGCTTAATGTCTTGGATCCCAATTATCTATTGGCCAAATCACAAGGATTAGACCCTAGATGTGCCTTTCTTGGGCTGAAACAGCCACACATCAGTTGAGCTAACAACAACATGGTCGTGCACCTCCATTCGTTGTGCTTGCAAGGCTTTTCATTCAATATAAGGGCTATGGGTTAACATTCATTAAGTTTCACTGTCCTTCTTTTATTCCTTTGTGTCCACTTATTATGAATAATACTTTTATAATTTTCATTACCATAAATTCACATATCATGAAACAGTAGTAATTATTCATAGTAAATAGACCAAAGAAGGTAAATAAAACCTAGAACAAGCATAAACTCCCATTAAACACATGTTCTTAGCACTTAAACTCTATTCCTAAAATTCCAGAAGATCCTAAGTGTTCATAGCGCATGAGTAGCATATACAGCGGATGGCTTAAAGTACTAAGTATCCACAGCGGATAGGCTAAGTCTACAACGGACAACCAAGGTCCACAGCGGATGAATAAACCACTAAGTGTGTTCATAGCGGATGAACATAGTCCAATGCGGATGGCCATAGTCCAATGCGGATGAATAACATCCACAGCGGATAACTAAAAAGTGTACAGTGGATGAATAAAGTCCACAGCAGATGGCAAATCTTTCTAAGTATTCTCAGCGCAGTGTCCACAGCGGATGACCAACATCCACAGCGGACAACTAGTTTTTTTAGAGCTTAATTTAGACGATTTCTAGTCCCTAAATACCCTTGATAATCATCTACTTAGCTCAGATCTAGCAAGTCACATCTTCAAAACATAAGAAACATCACACATAAACATATAATACACTAGAAGCAGCATCTTTTATGAACAGTCGGTTTCTTTATGAAACAAAATAATGTTTTGTTTATAAAAAACACTTGTAATATGCACATCAGCCCTAAACATATATAAAACAAGTTAAAGAGGGCATCTAGAACTCACCTCTTAGCAGCTTTCGAGTGAAACACCACAAACCCGAGAGTTAACAACTATAACTAGCACCTAAACACATAAAACAAACAACCAACACAAGAAAACACCTAAAAATAGGTTCGTGAGCCCGAACCCAACAGAAAATCGAGAAGAAAACTTCTGGAAATCTCACCTTTTCGAAGAACTTGCGCTTTCCCACTCTAAAATCGAATCTTTTCCAAATCTTTAGCCGAATTGTGCATGAAAGTGAGGGTTATGGGCGCCCTAACCACCTTTTTGAAACCCATTATGGGTAAGTTTACCTTTGGTACACCTTCACCCCTTAACCTTTTGGATATTTATCTTTTCTTCTTTACTTTTCTTTTCTCTAAATTTTTCGGGTGTTACATACATGCATAAATACATCGAATATCGACAAATACATACCTTAGACACCACCTAACACCAACTTCTATCTTCACAAGCACAACAGCAGGACTTTTTGCATGAATTAGAGAAGATTGGGTGCATGGGCCTATCTATAGTGTCTCTCTCTCCTCGTAGCTGTTCTCAAGCGAACTTCTGTTCATGTGAAAACTACCTCATCGCGAGAACTTTATCACTCGCGTGAGAACTCTCTCTCTCTCGCGCGAGAACTTCGCCTTCAATCAAAAATTCAGGGCGTTACAACAATGCAGAGCTTTATCTAAGTTGTAGTCTTTATGTGGGAAGTCTGGGTCTTCAAACCTTGGTGGTTGAGAAACATATACCTCTTCATCTACCTTTCCATATACGACTATACATTTCACATCCATTTGGAAGACAATAAATTTCTTTGATGAGGCATAAACAAGGAACACTCAGATGGCTTCTAATCTAGCTATAGGAGCAAAGACATCATCATAATCTATGCCTTCCTCTTGAGTGTATCCCTGGGCAATAAGCCTTGCTTTGTTTCTGATGACAATCCCTCTGTTAACCAACTGGCATCTTGTGCCAATGGCATATTGACCTTCTAGTAGCTCAACCAACTGCTACACCTCTTGCTTTCTAAACTGTTGTAATTTCTCTTACATGCCTTCTATCCAATTGTTGTCTTTGAATGCTTCTGTGATGTTTTTGGGTACAGTGAGAGATAGAAAGCAAGAAAACAGGCAAATATTTGTTGGATCAGATTGACAGCGTGTTAATCTGACATTAAGATCACCAATGATATTCTCTAAGGGATGATATTTGTGAGCTCTGGTGGTTTCAATCTGTTGGTCCAGATGATCGTTTGAATGTGCTTTTGATGAAGATTTAACACAAGAATCCACACGATATCTCTATATCTAATAGGTTGTGACCAAATAATGATAGAAAATAAACACAAATCAAACATAACCCATTTCGCATATAAGCTCCTAGCAATTCATAATCAACTAATAGACTCAAATCAGTAATATCATAGGACCTAGTTTCACATACAGTTTCGCATCTTATGGCATGTGAAACTACCGGGCGAAATTGTAGTTTCGCATGCCACAGAATACATTAAACAATACAAATCTAAACTAGATCCTATTACAATAATATCTAAGATATAAAAAACTATGACTAAAGAATAACAAACGGCATGGTGAATACCACCCTATACATGATCATCAATACTCCCCCAAGGGGGGTTTTCACCTGCCGGGTCTTCGGGATCAACTCCAGTCTTTGCTTGTTCCATCATCCTCACCAAATCTCTTACTTCGCCAAATCTCGTACGCTCTTCGTGAGCCGCTTAATCTCTGATCTCACACCCCGAGCTTTGTTTGCTACCCTCTCAAATAAGCTGGCCTCAGACTTAGTCTCTTCTCCTGCCCCAGCCTTAATCTGATTTTCACATAGCACCTTTAGATCATAGTCACTGAATGAGAAAACCTCCATAGGATCATATAACCTTATTTCATCTCCATCCTTCACCCTCACTACTGCTTCACCTGTCTGGTTATCATAAAAACACTTCTCGAACTTTCGTAGTCTAGAAGGTTGTTGATCTGGTATCCTCACCCTGTTGATGGTCTTGGCAGGCTTTAACTATAGTACAATCTTACCTTTACTCATCACCCAGTCCAAATCTTTCTTCGACCTCCTCCTTTCTGGCTTCATGAATCCAAAATCTGCAAAATTGTCTTGAACGCCCTGACGGATCTCATGCTCTAACATTGTGACGCATTCGCTCAAACCTGAATCTAGGAGTGGGATCTCTGGCAGTCTTCTTAGATCCCAGTTAGGAAGGGTTTTAAATTCCTTCCTTTTGTGCAAGTATGAGATCCCACCTCCACGCCTCTTGATCATGAAGCTTCGAGTTGTACTGTTAACTAAAACTCTTCTTATCCGTCTCCATCTTCCCCAGTTCTTGAATGTTTTGGAAGAGTGGGGTTAGTTTCTCTAGCTCTTCCTCCTTAGAGAAACAGTCCTCTTTATCCATTTCAATTAAATCACCTATAGCTGAACTCCTCTGAGCCATGTAATTCATTGCCCTCTTATTAACTACATAAAATTCTAGCTCAAAGTCATAGTCCACTAGCTGCTCTTCCACCTCGTCCTCCTCATCTACAAGTTTAGCTCAACATTCCACTTTTCAGCTCCTTGTCTTTCCTCCCTTAACACCTCATTCCTGGTAAGAGCAGTGTCCACATCAAACCCCATATCCATAAATTCAGCCTCAAACACTTGATCAGCATTCTCATCTTTAGCAACTCCTTCACCACTACCTCCACCAGCTTCAAATCTAACACCACTACCACCAGCTTCACTTCCACCAGCTCTCGATCCTCCTACACCACTACCACTCGCTCCTGATGCCTTGTGTATGAATGGTAACTTAGATGTGTAAGTCATTTCCTAGATTTGCTTAACACTTGTTACATCAGCTGCACCAACAATCCTCCTTAACTCACTCACCTCTTCCAATATTCTCCTTATCAGTTCCTGATGAAATCAATAAAGGCTGATTATGGACTTTACGAACAATAAGAATATAACCAGGTTGATTCCCCCAAGGATCTTTTCAAATCTCAACAAATATATCAACAGATTGTTATATTGTATTCAACAAACAATAATCATGGTGCGGAAACCCATGATTAATTCTATGATATCAGTGTGTTTGTGTGTGTGATTGCTAGTGATGAATGCTTGAATGATAATAAACTCCTTGATTGTATTTGTTCAAAAACTTACAAAGGATTAGGGTATTATACTATTTATAGTCTATACAAAAAACTATATATACAGGACCGGTAAGAGTACTTAAGAGTGCAATTAGCTTCACAAGAGGAGAGATCTTAAATCACTTAACCACTAAAATAGGGAACTGGTAACTTCACTGATGATACTAGCTACACAAGTAATATTAAAGAGACAGAACTATAAGAACAAGAATAAAGTCACAAGAACACAACATTAAGTTTTCAAGGAAGTTGTATATTGATTCTCTAGTTCTATTACAAGTGTCTGCAAGTATATCAAATTACAAGAACCTAGGGACACTATTTATACTACAACCTACGTCCGTCAATATGCAAAAAGACAGTTGAATTTTAACTAATCTAGACAACAAGATCATCTACAGTCAAAAGGCAGATTGCCTTTTGACTAGTGACTATGACATAGCATAGCTCACTGACTTTATCTAATACAGACAAGTTTATAGGAACAAAAGTGGGAAGTTACAGTCAAAGACTTTTTCTACTATTTGATAAAGTATGGAAGTTTCACCAACTAATGTTAGTAGGTGAGTCTTCAGAGCAGCAGCGGAAGGTACATCAGCTTTATTAAAAAGTAAATCAAAGAAAGCATCTTTTCTCTGTCTTCGGAAGAAATCTATCTTCACAACAAAATGGCTTCGAAAGACTTTGTCTTTTGATGCTTCGGAAGACTTCATCTTTGGCTTCGGAAGAAATGAGTCTTTGCCTTTAGAAGATTTCACACTTGTAATAATTTTATGATAAGTGTGAAACTTCCGAAGTAACTTCTTCTGAACTATTGGCTTCGGAAGATTTTAAACATAGACTTATTTGTGAGTGTAAGACTTCCGAAGCTAGTTCATCTTTGTTCCTTAGTACATGCAGGAAGACTTGGTTGTTTTGGTATCCTTTGCTTGCATCAGTCTTTAATCTTCAAATGTTCCTTACAAACTCCCCTAGGCTGATGCTACCAAAACAGAGAAGTTCTTCAGATTTTGATAGTCCACATCAGGATCTTCAGCAGACCTTTCTTCATCATTAGATCTGGATCCTTCAGGCTTACATAGAACCTTCTCATGCCATAGAGATCATACAGAGGAAGTTCAAGCATGCCATTTGTGAAGTAGACATGCTGTTCTCCCTGATCTCTTATGACATACCATCTGTTTGGATTTTCAGCATAAGTCCAGGACAAAATTTGTCTTCTAACAGCAAGAGGCTCTACTATAATTGGAGTTTGTTGAGAGACCTCTTCATGCACTTCCTTAGTATGCTCTGACCCATCCTTTTTCTCCTTCCTAATTTCTTCAACTGAGAGGAGTGGTCTTGAGTACCAGTTGGTTCTGTTGTGTCTCTCTCAGTTGGGTTCTCCTCTCTCACAGGTTCAGAAGGAGAGAGAGGAGGACCCTGATGTGGGTTAGAAGATGAAGTTGGCTCAGATGCAGCTCCAGGTTCAGGTTGTGTTGTCTCAGTAAGTTCAACCTTCACCTCAACTTCAGGTTGCGCTGGACTTGGTGGAGAATGCCAGTCCACCATCTCTCCCTACTTTATCTTCTGCTTGATCACCCTAATATGCTCATCCATTATGGATAGAGACATAGGACCAAGCCTCCTTCTGGAGAACCCATACAGCTTCAATAATCTCATCATCCTTTGTCTGTCAGCAGACTTCTTTTGGCTTTTAAGGATGATGGCTCTTGACTTTACAGCTTCTTCCTTTAATCTCTTCTAAGCAGCTTTCCTTTCTCTTCTGGCTTGTTCTTCCAGCTGCTTGTTGTATTCAAACTTTATGTACTCATGTGATAAATGAAGAAGTATAGGTGCCTGATAGAGATTTTTGGCACTCAGGTAGTTGATCATCTTTAGTCTTTCTTCTTTACTAACTACATGAAGTTGTTCAGTGGCCACAGTCTCTGGCTCAGGACTTTCTTGAACAGGAGAGAGGACAGGAGCATCTTTATAGAGTCTTTTCAGCCTCCTTTATTCTTTGACTATGAGGAGCAGTTTTGCATCCTCTGCCTCCCTCCTCTCTTTGACAAACTCAGTGTCAGCCAGTTCATTAATCTCCTCTAAGGGGAGAGAGATGAGTTCATCACATTGTAGTTTCTGGTTCCCAGATAGTTTAACATGGCTGCCCTCAATTCATCTTCTTAAGTGTTTGGCCTGGGGGAAGCCTGGATTGCAGCTTTCATGAACCTTGGGAACCACTTGAACTTTCCCCTTAGCTTCCTCTTCCTCTCTCTCTTCTCCTCCTCTATCTCCTCAGGAGTTAACTTCCTTTTTCCTTTGTCAAGCATGGGCCGTGGTGACTCAGGGAGGAGAGAGCTTTGGCCTTCATTGCTTGATTCAGCTGTCAAACTCTGGTCAGAGAGAGGTTGTTAAGCACCATCACAGCTGGTGCCTCAATAAGGGTAAAGGGTGCAGAAGGAGATCCTGTCTCAAGGTTCACTGGCTCAACCTCTGGGCCTTCAGTCAAGGATTTCCCTTTGAAGTTAATCTTAGGGTCCACCTCAACTTCCAGTTGACCAAGGGCCACCTGCTAGCCTCTGTCTATATAATCTTGATCTCCAATTGAATTCTTCTACACCCTGTCTTGTATCTAGTCAGCCAATCTAGCATCTTGTCTATTGTTGCTAGGCTTGACAAGTGGCAGATCCACAAGATATGTACTCTCATAGAGCCTCAGGTGTGAAATGTTGAAAATTTCTAGTTGACCCTAAGCTCTAGAGATTACAAGAGCTCTCCTGTTGCTTTCATACCCCCAACCCATGATTGGATTCTCAGAAGGGGAAGACATTGCTCTTGGGATTCCCTCCTCAAACATATGTTGAAAAAGCAAGACTAGATCTCTGACTTGAGGAGGTTGCTGAGTGTGGACAACTGCAAGAGAGGGTGGTGATTCCTCTATGTCCACACTCTAGGAAGAACTCCCAGGTTCTGTGACTGTCAGGATTTCCTCCGCCTTTTTGGTAGCATCACCCTCTTGCATAGGTGAGCTAGGAGATTAATCCATAACAATCACAAGTTCTTATGGGCCTGGTTGAGTTGTCCTCATTGGTTTCTCAGCTAACTGGCCCTTGAGATCCGTGTTTTCAAGTTGTTGTTCATTGACCCTTTTTAGTAAGAAAGTTACTTGAGACTCCAAGTGACTTATCTTTGAAACCAAATGCATGTATTTGTTAGTAGGTGCACTCTTTGTTTCAGACTCCCCTCATCTTCAAATGAAGAATCATTGGGGGATGAGATAATTGGACCTAAGTCTTCTTCCTCACCACCAGCATGTGGTTCTTTGCTGCTGGATTTCCCTTGCCGCATGACAACTTCCAGAAAAGTGTCAATCGGCTGGGTTGCTATGGTTGAGGTCCTAGTTATGTAATCACTTGCAAAAGTGAGAGCCTCTTCCATATGGGTCTCCTGAACAAGTTTAGGAAGATCCACCTTAGTAGGGGTTGTGATGTGGGCTAGAAGTGGGAGAAGAAGGAGTACTCATCTCTCCTTGAGTGTGGGAAGAGAGGAGAAATTCTTGGTACTCACTGAAGCCCAAATATTCATCAGAGTAAAATTCAAGGCTGGAGATGGGTCGGTTAAGGTATAGAGGTTGGGGATGGTAGCTGTCCCCAGAAGGTTGATCACTTGAGTGTTGAGACTCAGAGTGATGGCTTAAGGCTGTTTGTGGGGTTGTGAGCTCATCAGGCTGAGCATGAGGAACCTTAGCACTGATCATTTCAAGGATGGGAGTGGTCTGCTCCTCAGGGGAAATAGGAGCTTGAGATTCCACTTCCTCCTGTATGGGTTGTGATATATGTGCCTGCACATGCTCAGTAGCAAGTGCAAGGGTTTGTTTACTCTTTCTAGTGTAGGTGATAGTGATGGTAGGCTGTGTTTGTGGTGGTTGAGAGGTGGAGGGTGTGGGATCAACACTAGCTGGTGCTGCTAGGTTGTCACCCTGAGCAATAAGCTCAAACATTTTTAGGACAAGGGCTGTTTCTACCCCAGAGAAGCCAACAGTTGGCTTCTTCAAGATTTTGAAAATGTTGGCCTCAGTTGTCCTAATTTAAGAGTATTATTTGTCCCTCAACTGTGTTTGTGTTTGTGGTGGTTGAGAGGTGGAGGGTGTGGGATCAACACTAGCTGGTGCTGTTAGGTTATCACCCTGAGCAATAAGCTCAAACATTTTTAGGACAAGGGCTGTTTCTACCCCAGAGAAGCCAACAGTTGGCTTCTTCAAGATTTTGAAAATGTTGGGCCTCAGTTGTCCCAATTTAAGAGTATTACCTGTCCCCTTCAACTGTGAGCCAATTCACAGTTGAGAATGTGTTGAACATACCTGGAGAACATGTAATACTCTTGTTAGACCCTGAAAGGATCATACTTGCCAACTCAAGAAGTGGTTGGAGGTTGTTCTGGTTGAAAAAATCAGTTACAGAAAACAACAAAAGACAACAGAAGACAAGAAAAGACAAGTATAAAGCACCCGCATTTGTTAATGCGGATGACTAGTGAACAAATGTGGACAAGTGTTTGTTCACCCGCATTAACAAATGCGGATTAAGACAACTAATGCTGAACAGAAGTGTTCATCTGCATTTGTCCATGCGGATGAACTGGAGAAATGATGATAAATATTGTTCACCCGCATTAGTCCATGCGGATGAACAACAGTAAATGCTGACAAGACTTGTTCATCCGCATGAACTAATACGGGTGAGCAAACACAAATGCTGACTACAAACAACAAATGCTGATGAAGACTTGTTCATCCGCATGAACTAATGCGGATGAACAACTTACACTGTTTTATTTATTTTGTACTTAGACTAGATTCACTTGTATAGATCAGGGTTAGTTTAGTCTTTTGTACAGGCAATGTATACGCCTATAAATAGGGTCACATACCCTAACTTTGGAGGTTGTTGACTTCAGCAGTAATATCCAAAATATTTTACAACATTTACTATGATTCTTGATTCTCTTACATTCAAGCGTTTACTACAGCAATTAATGTTCTTTAATATAGTAATTTCGCTGCTATATTATTGACTCAGTCAACATATTCGATCATAGGTTGAGTCATATCAACCGAGAATATCATTCTCATACCCAGTCAATTGGTATCAGAGCCTTGGCTCTTGAATTCATCACAGAATCATCTCGGATTTTGGGTGAAAATCGATTGAACTGTAGACTGAGTTGTTCATCAGCAAGATCTACTCTTCTGATAAACAAACATACTGTAATCGAACACCACAAAGTACAAAATCTTCAGATCTGCTGCTGTCGAACCCAACAACACAAAATCAAGAACTTAGAACTCCTTCAAATTGACAGATCTAAACTTAGCAGCCCTGTTCTTGATTGAAATCAAAAGATTTGAAGAAAAACACACTGTTCAAACTTAAAATCAACTTAAAACAGTATTTAACAAGTTAAAATCAGCTTAACTAACATGGATTCCTATAATCATTCTGAAATTGGTCATGCATCCAAACCTCCTATGCTTAAACAGAAATCTGAGTTTAAGCAGTGGAAAATTCATTTTAGAAACTACATTACAGGTGTAGATCTTGACTACTGGATATCTATTTGCAAAGGTCCCTACATTCCACTGTCTCTAAATGCTGATCAAGCTGCTCAGTACAAAAATGCAAGAATTCCCATTGAGGATCCAAACTTAACTCTTGATGATGAAGAATATAAGAAAATCAAGATTGATCTTAGAGCTTATTCCATCCTTACACAAGCACTAAAAATGGATGTTCTAAAAAGATTAGAAAAATATGGAACAGCTAAGGGTGTCTGGGATGCTCTACAGATTATGTGTGAGGGAAGCAGTGAAGTTACTGAAATCAACAAAGACAAGTTAATAAATCAGTATGAGACATTTCATCATACCAAAGGAGAGTCTATATCCAGACAGCTTCACATATTTGTGCAACTTGTAAATGACCTTGAAATTATGGGGGTCACTTACAAGGAGAAGGAACTAAACAAGAAAATGCTGCACAACTTGCCTGAAAGCTGGAAACAGAATGTTACAATGTTGAAGAATACTCTTGATTTGGAGAGTACTAGCTTGGATATCATGATTGCAAAAATTGAGGCTCTTGAACTTGATGAAAGGAGCAGAAATCTGAGTGGACCTCAAGTCATTGAGGCTTACAAGTTTCCATCTGAAACTCATTCTATTGAAAATGCCTTTGTTACTGAAGAAGAAGACTTTCTGTCATCAAGAGATCAAACAAGAACAACAGGATTTTGTGCTGCTCCACAACCTCAAAAACAACCATCTTCTGCTCAACCCACTGTATCTCCTAACAACATGCATGATGAGCAAAAATCTGAAGAACAAAAGGCAACTTACAATGCCTTTGTTGCTAGTTTTGAAGCCTACCTTGGAGGGAGACTCACATCAGCTCATCTGATTCAAGAAGATCTAGAAGAAATGGATCCTGATGATGTTGAAGAAATGGATTTGCAATGGCAGATGGCCATGATTGCTATGAGAGCAAAGAAATTCTTTCGAAAAGGGAAGAAACTGAGTCTCAATGAGAATAAAAAGCTGGGATATGACAAATCCAAAGATAAGTGTTTTAACTGTGGAATGAGTGGTCATTTCTCTCGGGAATGTAACTCTCCCAAGAGAAGCAACAATAATTTTCAAAGACCCTCACATGGCCAGCATGCTTCTCAACACAACACCAACTTTCAGCCAAGCAACTCTTACTCACACCAACAACAAAATCAGCAACAACCAATTCAGCAACAACAAAATCAGTAACAGCCAATTCAGCAAAGGCAACCTCTGCTGACTCATCAATCTTAAGGAAGTAATCAACAAACTTCAAATGCACTTGTCATCAGATAAGATGGAGTTTGTGATTGGAGCGTGTATGCTAAGGAAGTTCAACCACAGTTTCAGAATCATGCTCTTATGGCACATATTAATGATGGACCAACTCCAATGCCATCTGAGGTAAAATCCAATCTATGTTTTGAAAAATGTGTTCTAGAAGTACAGGGGTACAGGGAACACAATCACAAATTGGCTAATAAAATAAGAGAAGAAAAGGTGAAATCAGAGATGTTAAAACAAGAAATGAGAATTTATGAAGTTAAAATCAAATCTCTGTTGTCTGACATGGAAACACTCCATCGTGAAAAGTACACACTTATGGCTGAAAATGAGAGGATAGCTGAATTGTTGACCAAATCAAAAGCTGAGCAATCAGCTACTGAAATGAAACTTGAAAAGTTTCAGCTCTCATCTGTCAAGCTGCAAGAGTTACTTGTGTCTCAAAGGGGGCTAAAGATATGACTGGGATAGGCTACAAAACTTGTCCCCTCCATATAATGATAACTACACTTTATGCCTGAGTCACTTACTCAATCAGATACAAAAGAATCTAAAATTATTGAAACCAAACAATGATTTCTCAAACAACAAATCCTCAAAACAAACCAGGTGTTTACATTGAAACTGATGAGGATAAAATCAGATTGGGTCATCCTATCAAAATCAAAGAGTGCTCAGACAAACCTGTGGTTATCAAGAAACCAAAGAGCCCAGTCAAATCAATTGTGCCTTTTGTAAAATTTGTTCCTCAAAATCTTAAAGTGAATCACACTACTGAATGCTCAGTGAAACCATCTACTGAAAGCAGATCTGATTATGAGATCATATCTCCTAAAAATTCAAGCAAATCAGACAGGGTTTCATTGAACTTCAAGGATAAAACCAAAGTTCCCGTAGTTACCAAAGGAAAAACCACTTTTGTTCAAAAATCTAAAGTGAAATCTGATTCACCATCTTCATCAAATATCAAACAAGGAAGTGGGTTTGATATCTTTAACAAAGAACAGGTAGAACAATTCGATAGGGAAATAAGGGAATACAGAAAGAAGCATCATCAGTCCACAAAAACAAAGCAAGTCAGAATTGTGAAACAATCTGTTGGCACTCCAAAGACTGATATGACTTCTGTTTCAAAATTAAAGGACAATCAAATGTATTGTGAATTCTATGATATGACCAATCAAAAAACAGATGAGTGTTACTTCACTGAGTACTGCTCTATCTGTGACATGAACAATCACTCAACAAAAAACTATATTTTAACAACTATTGTTCATTGTGTGATATGACCAATCACAATACAATTGATTGTTACTTTAATCATAAAGTATTAAAAAATTCACAACACAAGCCCATTTCATCGGTTCAAACTGACAAGGTCAGACACAAAAGTCCAACAAACCTAAACAAATCACCAAATTCTCATCAAAAGTATAAAATCAAAGTGATTTCTGACAAACAAAAATCTATTCATCCTTTGCACAAAAATCAAAAAGGAAGGTTTGTATACTCCTCTGACACATCAGATGAAATTGATGAACTGAAACCTCAAAGAAACAAAAGAAAAGGGCTGAAATCATCCTCCTCTAAAACACACACAAGAGGAAAGTATCAAGAAGTAACAGTGATCGATGCCAAAGGACAACCCAAGACCATTATGGCTTGGGTTCCTCATTCTAACTAGTTCTTTTTGTGCTTTAGGGTCATTCATACAGGTCCAATAGCTTATGGTAAGTGGACAGTGGATGCTCCCGACACATGACAGGAGACAGTTCCCTCCTTCATGACTTCAAACACATTCAAGGAACTATTGTGGCATTTGGCGGAGATTCAGAGGGCGGTAGAATTACTGGAGAAGGTTCAGTGACGAATGGGATTCTGAGCTTTGACAAAGTCAATTACTGAGCAGCTGAACTTCAATCTGCTCAGTGTATCCCTGATTTATGACAATAAATATTCTACTCATTTCACCGACACTCATTGCTACATCTTGAAACCAGGATTTTATATTCCTGAAGAATGGGTTGTCTTGAAGACACCGAGGAAGAATAATACATATGTCTTGAACCTTAATTCTGCTCGTCCATCAGAAGAGACATGTCTATTATCTAAAGCATCATTTGATGAATCACAACTTTGGCATAGACGCTTAGGACACACGAATTTTAAAAATATGAATAGATTGGTCAAAGGGAACCATGTAATTGGTCTTCCTCAAAAGGAATTTCATTTTGTTGACCACTGTACCACGTGTCTCAAAGGAAAACAACATAAATCATCTCATAAGCCAAAACTTGTAAACACTAACCATTGTCCATTGAAGTTACTTCATATGGATCTCTTCGGGTTGACTCAAGTCATGAGTATTGGCAAGAAGCATTATTGTTTAGTGATCATTGATGACTTTACTCGATTCACATGGGTCTTCTTCCTACTTCATAAGAATGAGGCGCCCCAAATTATAATAGATTTTGTAACCGAAGTTGAAAATCAACTTGATTTAAAAGTAAAATCTATTAGAAGTGATAATGGGATGGAATTTAAAAATGAAAGCATGAGTTCATTTTGCACCACAAAAGGCATTGTTTATCAGTTTGGTGCAGCTCGTACTCCAAAACAAAATGGAGTTTCTAAAAGAAGGAATAGAACACTGATTGAAGCAGCAATAACAATGCTAGCTGATGCAAAACTGCCAATTACATTTTGAGCAGAAGCAGTTAACACTTCATGTTTTGTGCAAAATCGAACTCTGATAATCAAAGAACACAATAAAACTCCTTATGAACTTCTTTTTGACAGAAAACCATTCATTGGATTTTTGAAGTCATTTGGTTGTCCTGTCTCAATATTAAACACCAGAGACCATTTAGGAAAGTTTGCTCCTAAGTCTGACGAGGGATTCTTCGTGGGATTTTCCTCAGTGTCAAAGGCTTTTAGGGTGTTTAATCCCATATTAAACATCATTGATGAATCAACAAATATTCAATTCAATGAGCATTCGTTTCACAAATCATCAAATGGTCCGGACTGGTTGTTTGATATTGATTCATTTACAAGATCTTTTGATCAGTTCAATTTCTCAAATACAGGAACATCAGGGTCAGTTGAAAGAAGAACAGACTTCCCAATGATTCCTCCTTCTACCGATCAAGACAATGAAGAAGTGCCCTTACAAGCTGATCCTATCCGGCAAGTTACACAAAATGAAAGTATCTCAACAGATGCTGGTCGCAGTTCAATGCCATCTCCTTCAGCTGAACCTTCAACGGTGTGAGACATTCAGAACCAACTCATGCACCAGCTGATTCTAACAGAGATGGAAATGATGAGAGTATTCAGAGTGCTGCTGAAGCTAAAGATGTTGTACCCTCTGATTCTGGTCATCTCTCTCCCACACTACAACAACAAGATGCCTCTCACCAAGATGATCTGAATGTCTCCAATCTTGATGTGTCCATTGCTGGTGATTTGATTCCAATTACCAGGACACACAAGAATCATCCAGTGTCCAACATTATTGGTGATTTAGACGAGTGGGTGACATGAAGCAAGTCAAGTATTGCAAACATTTGTTTGTTTTCTTGTTTTTTATGTCAAACTGTACCCAAAAACATTAAAGAGGCTCTTCAAGACAATAGCTGGATTGAGGCAATGCAGGAAGAATTGCTACAATTCAAGAAACAAGAAGTATGGCAACCAGTGGATCTTCCTGAAGGTCAAAACCCTATCGACACCAGATGGCTGTACCGAAACAATACTGATGATAGAGGGATCGTTATCAGAAACAAAGCAAGATTGGTAGCACAGGGCTATACATAAGAAGAAGGAATAGATTATGACGAGGTGTTTGCTCCTGTTGCTAGATTAGAAGCCATACGACTCTTTCTTGCATACTCTGCATCCATGAAATTCATAGTTTATCAAATGGATGTAAAGTGTGCATTTTTGTATGGAAAGATTTCTAAAGAAGTCTACGTGAGTCAACCTCCAGGCTTTGAGGATCCTGATTTCCCTCACAGGGTATACAAGCTTGATAAATCTTTGTATGGCTTACATCAAGCCCCTCGAAAATGATATGAGACTCTGTCATCCTTTCTTCTTGACCATGGTTATGAAAGAGGGAAGATTGACTAGACTTTATTCAGAAAGAGAAAAGGGAATGAGATGCTGCTTGTCCAGATTTATGTGGATGATATCATATTTGGCTCCACCAACAAACAACTCTGCAAAGACTTTGAAGATCTTATGCATTCAAAATTTCAGATGAGTGCTATGGGAGAACTCACATTCTTCTAGGTCTTCAAGTACAACAAACATCCAGTGGAATCTTCATCAACCAGTCAAAATATGTGGAAATCAATGTTGAAGAAGTTTCACTTTGCATACTGTCAGTCCCTCAGAACACCTGTTGATACAAAAGTGAAGATTGGCCCAGACACAGATGGCAAATCTGTGGATCAGACTCTTTATCGATCCATGATTGGTTCACTTTTGTATTTAATAGCTAGTAGACCTGATGTTATGTTTGGTGTTTGTGTATGTGCAAGGTATCAAGCAGATCCCAATGAATGCAGTCAAGAGGATATTCAGATATCTTAAAGGCAAACCTGCTCTTGGACTATGGTATCCAAAGGATGGAGACTTCAATCTCTATGCATACACCGACAGTGACTACGGGGGATGAAATTTCAACAGAAAATCCACATCTGGCGGTTGTCAATTTCTTGGTCCCAGACTGGTGTCATGGCAGTGCAAGAAACAAACCAATGTTTCTGTATCCACAACTGAAGCTGAGTACATAGTAGCATCAGCTTGTTGCTCTCAAGTTCTCTGGATTCAAAACCAGATGCTTAATTATGGTTTCAACTTCTTGCACAAACCAATTCATATTGACAACACTGCTGCAGTCTTCATAACAAACAATCCAGTTCAGCACTCAAAAACGAAACATATTGAAATTAGATATCACTTTTTGAGAGACTGTGCTGAAAAAGGTTTAATCAAGCTGATTCAGGTTAACACAGACAATCAGCTAGCTGATTTGTTTACTAAGGCATTTGACCCAAGTCGGTTTGAATTCTAAGTCCAATCAATCGGCATGATTAATCTTGAGTAAAAAATCAAAAATTTACAAAAACATCAAAAATTTCACAAAATTACAAAAAGAAATCGATTTTTGTTGAAGTCCTTGTTTTGTACTTCAGGGAAATGATATAATTACAGTCGTTATATCATTCACTGTGCTTAATTCAATATCTTGAAAGACTGACATGACTTACCTGATATGTGGGTAGGCTCAACTTGGAACAAAAGATAAATGCTGTGATAAACTAAAGATCACATTCAAATATGAATGCATCATCTCAAGAGCATGTAAGTTTCAGACCTATCCAAGTGTATGTGTGTGTAGTAACCTAAACACACCAGGTCATGATACCTTATGAATCTCATTCACATCAGTTTCTCCTTTGTTTTGCTGAGCAAAGACCTGGGGAAACAAGCACATAGTGCTGATGTCTAGATCCAAAAAGATTCCCAATTAGGAACACATCCAATACGGGTGACAAATAAAACAGAATATAACAAAAAGAATCCCAAAGTGGATCACCTTCCAAAGTGGAGGGCAAAAAGAATCCCAATGAGGATCAAACAAAATAAGGATCAGATAAAAGAATCTCAAAGTGGATCCCCATTACCAAAATGAATGAGGTTTCATAACTTAAATGACCAGGTATTGAAAGTTGTGAAAAAGTTCTACCATACAGTACATAAGGATAGTTGATCTTGCTATGCTTATGAGTGTGAGGTTCATGTTGAATGTTTTAATTAAATCAAAACATAAAAATCACATGCATTACAATATTGACCAAGCATGACTTTAAGAGGACAAACATACCTTGAATCAATAAGTTCATGACAACTTGCACTTATGAAAGATAAGATTGTTATGATCCCAAAATCTCAAACAAAAGTGCAAAACAATTAAACAATTCAGAAATATTGTCCTAAAATTTTATAAATTTTATTTATAGTTTTTATCCTACATGGATATAAACTTTAGGGGGAGTAAGAAAATTTTAAAATGAAATATTCACAAAAACATGAAATTTGCAAACATTATATTGACAACTTTGTCAAATTGATTGTGTCTGTATGGAAACTACTCCATAATCAGCTTTAGAAGATGCATATGTGCCAAAATCAGTCAAGTTGGGAATCTGTTTCACATCAAAGATACATGACAATCCAAGCAAGAATTGACAATCTCTGAATCTGCAAAATCTTCGGAAAACAACAAAAATGCAGACTCATCTTCATAAAATCAGAAGCAGCTGTACAAACCAATCAGATTCAGCCACTGCAAAAACATTAATTTTTGACAAAGTAAAAAATTTAATGCGGGTAAGTGCATTGGTTAATGCGGGTGAAGGTAACCCTGCCATTTAACCAATGCGGGTAACTATTTTTTGTACAAGTAAACTAATGCGGACAAAAAATTGTTGGTCCGCATTAGCTACAGTAAATGCGGACAAGTCATTTGTTCGCCTGCATTTTCTACATGAAATGCTGATGTTAACTTTGTTCACCCGCATTTGTCTCAGTAAATGCGGACAAGTCATCTGTTCACCCGCATTTGCTACAGTGAATGCTGATCACTTTGTTCACCCGCATTTGTCACAGTATATGCAGACAAGTAATCTGTTCTCTCACATTCGCTACATTAAATGCGGATGGGTAAAATTAGTTCTTCCGCATTCGTTAACAGTAAATGCTAGTTTGTTCATCAGCATTTGCTACAGTGATGCGCCCATTGAAATTCTGTAACGGCATTTGCTACAGTAGAAAATTTTCTACACTTGTAAAATTTTGTGAAAATTATGAAATGTATTATAAATACTCATTTAATGTGAGTCATTTATTACTTTTAAATTTTTGAGTGAACTTTTATAGTGAGTCGAGTGCCAGAAAACCGTTCTTCTTCGGAGATCGAATCTACACTAATCAAGCTTCATTTTGTTCAAATACAACATCAAAAAAACAACATTGTCTGTTAAATCGAAGTATTATCAACCACAAGGTGATCATCAGATTCTGAAAAACTTCGACTATCGAACCAAATGCATTGAAATGGAACCCTAATTTTGAGAAATTGTTAAAATGCACTCAAGAGCAATGGATTTACATGAATGATAAAGTTCATTAAAACCAATGATCAGTGTAAACAACAAAGATTTCCTGTGTTTTTAAGAACACCCCTAACATCAATGAACAGGGGATACTATCCCATAACAATGTTGAAATAAAAAAAAACAGTTTAAGATGTAAACTTGTTAAGACACATTCATCATCACTATAACTCAACAGAAAGAAACCAAAACTTTTGAACTGGTCTTCATTCAAAATCAAAATTAGGTCAAATAACCTAATGTAATATTAACAAGCAGAATTCATTTTTGTCCTAAAAAGTCAAAATTGAACAAACCACACACAATTCTTACTAATTCATCCTCTTTGTGTGCAGATTACATAATGGCTAACCTGACTTGGAGCAAGCTTCACAATGTCAGTGGTTTTATCAATCCTGATGTTCCTAAAGCAGAAGGTCTCAGAGACATGATCAGATTTATTACCACTACCAGAGTGGCCTATGCCATTACAGTTAGACAAGTGATCTTTGAGAACTATATCAGATCATTTTGGGGTAATGCAGAAGTAGTAGACAATGATGGAGAAAAAGTAATTTCAGGAGAATAACTACTGACCATACACTGATAATCTCTGAGCAAACAATAAGACAATGCTTGAGATTTGAAGATGAACCTGATTCACCAACTGAATTTGATGAAGAAGATATCATGTCATTCTTTGCTAACATTGGATATGAAGGTGGTTTTGAGAATAAACAGATAGTCAAAGGGTTGGTTGATTTGAAATGGAGATTCCTCATTCATTATGTGCAACACTACTTATCCAAAAGGAAGACTGGATGGAATGATATACCCTTGACTATATCATCACTTGTTTGTGCTCTCGCTCTAACAGACCCTATAACTTTTCAGCCTATGTCTTTAATGGAATGATGGCAAACATTCAAGAGGGGAGAAGGAACATGTTCCTAATGTATCCCAGATTCATTCAGTGTCTTATTGATGAAGCCTTTCCTGATCTGGTTTTAGAAGGTCCTATTCTTGAAATTCCTCATTATAATGCAAAATCTTTGAAGTACATCAAGAAGAGAGATCCAAAAATTTCTATAGTGGTACTTTCTTTCCAGTTTACCTTGAATGCAACAACAAATAAATCCCCAAAATGATGTGCCAATGGATGAGGAACAATTACAACAAGAAGAAGAACATGTTATACAAGAACAAGTACAAGATGATGTTCCTACTAAGGAACCTGTTCATGAAGAGGCTGCTGCTCATGAACATGTTACTGATGTTGCTCAACAAAGAGATGATCAAACAATTAAGGAATAGCCCACTGTTGATGAGAATGCAGAATTAAATGAAGAAGCATCGAGGCCAATGTCACCACATGTTGATGTAGGTGGTCATCTTCACATTAGTCCTTCAAATCATGATGCTGAGATTCATTCCCTTTTTGGGGTTGATCCCATTATATTCTCTCCATCTTCTCACATGCACACTCATGAAGAACCCTCCAACAGCCACTCACATGAAGCTGCTGATGCTTCTGATGGATCTGGTGAATCTAGGTGTTCATCGTCTGAATCATCTAGTGATGAGGAGGATAATCAACAATTTGCACTACTACCGGAGAAAAAAATGATCTCAGAGGAGGGTCCCTCAGAAAGTTTTGCTGAATCTGAGATAAACAGACCAGATGAGAAAGACAAGATGATATCTGATCTGATGCACAAAATTTGCTAAAATGGAAAAGACTCTGGATAGAAGGACAGGAATCATAATGATAGAATTCAGGAACTTGATGAAAAGAAAAAGAATTAAATGAATTAAAAGCCAAGTATGAAGCTGATATGAAAGAAAAGGATGATGAGATCAAAAAGTTCAAAGCTTCTTTAAAGATGTCAAGAGAAGAAATCAGTGGTCATATGGACACTGTGGCTATTCAAACTGTGGCTATGGAAGATCAAGAACACATGTTGGAGATGCAAACATAAATTATTGCTGATCTGAGCAAACAAAATGAGGCTTTAAAGGAAAGAATTGATGAATTGGAACTGATTGCACAATTAAAGGCTGAATTTGAAAGAGAAGCAACAGAACATGAAGCTGAAGAAACAGATAAGGAAGTTCATTCACAACTGCAAGAAACCAGTGGTGTTAGGAATGATGATAGCTGGGAGATGGTAGTACATTCTGATCCATCTACTGAAAAAAAGGCCATGATGAAAGAACTAATAGATGACATGGAAAGATTCTCTTCAAGTGAATTCATTATAGATGAGGAATTCTGGGATTACATCAAAAACACCAAATCCCCTTCTGAGTTTATAGTTGTAATTCGATCACAACCTTTGTCAATAGAAGAAGAACTGAGAATGCAGCTTGTTCCTGCTGTTGTATTGACTGATGAAAAACAAAGTTTAATCAATAGACTTTATGATGAATTCAAAGAAAAGGAAACAGCTGAATTGAACAGACAAGAAGCTGAACAACAAAGAATCACTGCTGAGCTTAAGGCTGTTGAAGAAAAACAACAGGCCAAAACTGATGTACCTTCAACATCAGGACCAAGAGTGATCACATACACAAGAAAAAGGAAATACTTGACTGAAAAAGCAAAAGGAAAACTTCCTACGGTTGCGGAAGAACAACCTAAGAAGAAAACAAAAGATGATCCTAGGAGTTTGGCAACAATTGCTGAATTTTTAGATGAACATGAACAAGCTGAGAAGGAGTTGCAACATACTTTGGAAGTGATTATGTTGGAAGAAGGAGAAACTGAAGATGAACAAACAAAGAAACATGATAAGATGAGGAGTCCATCAATTATTGAGCCATCTATTGAAAGTATGATAGAGAAGGCTAAGACTAATGATCTTATGATTCATGCCATGTTCCTGATCAACCATGGATATGATGCTGATATAGTCTTTAGCATGATTTATGAAGGTATGGTAGAAGAAGTAAGAAAGATGGAAAAGCTTCTTGATCCAACATTTGTGACTGAATATGAAAAAGAAAAGGAAACTACTAAATCAGTCACAAGTATCTCTAAGACAGCAAAAAAGTATGACACTCAAACTGCATACCCTGATCCTTATAGTATGACAGATAAGGAAATGAAGGATCATCTGTCTCAACAAGGATTTACAAAAAGAAAGCTGGGGAACATGAAGAAAAATTCTCTTAGGGCTGCTATGTTAAAGATGATCAATGACAAGAAAGAAAGACTAAAAGCAATTGAAGAAGAAGTGATTGCCCAGAAACCCAGAACAAGAAAATCAGCACAAGATGTGCAGTTGACAGTTAAAGATCAAGATGTTCTGTCCCCTATACTTCACAACAATCCAGAGTGGTTTATTGAGCCTTCTCAACTTAAACTTCAAGAGGGGCTGACTACTGCTGAAATGATAAGAGGGGTATCTACTCCCAATGGCAAGACAGACGTAAAAATTATTGCCTGGAAGTATGATAGTAACTGGAATATGTTCATTGTGAAGAGGATATCAGGATTAGTTCATTTTATCATAGAGTACACAGCCCTATTCAATGCCTTGAAAGTTCATAATTTAAAAGAGTTGGCTGAGCTAGACTTGATTAATCCTGATGGAATGTATAGAGGATATGAATTTGAAGATATTCTAAAGATGTTTAAAAGAACAAAGAACTTCAAATCACTGAAAGCTATCTGCACCAGAAAAGAAGAAAACAATCAAGAACCCATTTGATCAAAGAAAGAAAAGAGAAGCTGAAGAGATTGTGTTTCCTGAACTACATGTTAAGCCAACAGAAAGTTTGAAGAGGAAAATGATTGATGGTACTCATAAAACAAAGCCTATTTCAGATGTGTATTATGAGGAAGACACCTTTGAGCTAGTAATTGAAAGAAAATGGGAAGGAAAGAAAGCTCCTGAAATAAGAATCTTCAGTGGGTATGAGTTAGATTGCTAGATGAGTCTTACATTCATTACATCATTACCAGACACTTCAGAGCTCTCTCAAACAAGGCTGCAGAAGATGCTTTAGAGTTTATTTTGAAGTGTGTGAAGATATTGAAGCTGCCTTTTGATAAAATTAACAACAAGAGAGAACAAAGGAAGAAAAAAAGGCTACCTATGCAGATGGGCAACATAGTCAAGTTGGAAGTTGATGCTGATGGTTCAGTGGTGATTCATAAAGATGGGTTATCTTCTATTTTAGTTTGGGAACCCATCTCTTTGAAACAAATGCCCATTGCTGCTATTCATACAATGAGTGAGATGAAGGTTCATGTGCTCAGTAGAGAAAAAATGAAGAAAGCTAGGGATTTTTCTAACATGATAAAGGCTATTCTTAATCCATCAATGGCACAACCAGAAACATTAGAAGAAGCTGCTAAAACTCTCTTCCCAACATCAGTCCAAAAGAAGACTACACAAGAAGACCGACCAGAATCTTCACAACCACCACTACCATCACACTCTTGAGGAACCTAGGCAGTATAATCCTTAGGGGGAGTATTGTTAGACCCTGAAAGGATCATACTTGCCAACTCAAGAAGTGGTTGGAGGTTTTTTTGGTTGGAAAACATCAGTTACAGAAAACAACAGAAGACAACAGAAGACAAGAAAAGACAAGTATAAGGCACCCGCATTTGTTAATGCGGATGACTAGTGAACAAATGCGGACAAGTGTTTGTTCACCCACATTAACAAATGCGGATCAAGACAACTAATGCTGAACAGAAGTGTTCATCTGCATTTGTCCATGCGGATGAACTGAAGAAATGCTGATAAAGATTATTCACCCGTATTAGTCCATGCGGATGAACAACAGTAAATGCTGACAAGACTTGTTCATCCGCATGAACTAATGTGGATGAGCAAACACAAATCCTGACTACAAATAACAAATGCTGATGAAGACTTGTTCATCCGCATGAACTAATGCGGATGATCAACTTACACTGTATTATTGATTTTGTACTTGGACTAGATTCACTTCTTTAGATCAGGGTTAGTTTAGTCTTTTGTACGGGCAATGTATATGCCTATAAATAGGGTCACATACCCTATCTTTGGAGGTTGTTGACTTCAGCTGTAATATCCACAATAGTTTACAACATTTACTACGGTTCTTGATTCTCTTACATTCAAACGTTTACTACAGCAATTAATGTTCTTTAATATAGTAATTCTGCTACTAATTTATTAACTCAGTCCACATATTCGATCCTAGGTTGAGTCACATCAATCGAGAATATCATTCTCAAACCCACCTGAAAGGATCATACTTGCCAACTCAAGAAGTGGTTGGAGGTTGTTCTGGTTGGAAAACATCAGTTACAGAAAACAACAGAAGACAAGAAAAGACAAGTATAAAGCACCCGCATTTGTTAATACGGATGACTAGTGAACAAATGCGGACATGTGTTTGTTCACCCGCATTAACAAATGCGGATCAAGACAACTAATGCTGAACAGAAGTGTTCATCCGCATTTGTCCATGCGGATGAACTGAAGAAATGCTGATAAAGATTGTTCCCCCGTATTAGTCCATGCGGATGAATAACAGTAAATGCTGACAAGACTTGTTCATCTGCATGAACTAATACGGGTGAGTAAACACAAATGCGGACTACAAACAACAAATGCTGATGAAGACTTGTTCATCCGCATGAACAAATGCGGATGAACAACTCACACTATTTTATTTATTTTGTACTTAGACTAGTTTCACTTGTATAGATCAGAGTTAGTTTAGTCTTTTGTACAGGCAATGTATACGCCTATAAATAGGGTCACAGACCCTAACTTTGAAGGTTGTTGACTTCAGTAGTAATATCCACAATATTTTACAACATTTACTATGGTTCTTTATTCTCTTACATTCAAGCGTTTACTACAGCAATTAATGTTCTTTAACATAGTAATTCCGCTGCTATATTATTGACTCAGTCCACATATTCGATCCTAGGTTGAGTCACATCAACTGAGAATATCATTCTCAAACCTAGTCAACTCTAAGGAGTCCAAGTTAGCAAGCAAATTTGTGTAAACAAATTGAGAGTACCTGAACTTGACTCCCTGTACCATCCCATGGACTATGAAGGAGAGGTCTTCTGGAACTTGATCCCATCCCCTATGTTTGTCAGATAAACTGTGTATGATGACATGAAGGAGGCATTTCCACTGGGATGAGACCTTTCCCATCCTAAAGGTTTTGACTGTGAAGTCACCTTCATAGCCCATTTGCTGGATGGAATGGTTGACAACATCTTTTGGGAAGGACAGTTCACCTGCTTCATCATCCAGCTACAAATGATTGTTTATGATGGCCAGAGTGATAAAAACAGTCCTCCCCAGCACTGTAGCAGCCAGTGCCCTCTCCCCATCCATGGTGACCTCTTGACAGGTCCACAAGAATTCAAGAAATTGATCCTCATAGAGTGGAGGATCGATTGTAAAGGAGGTTAGGTAGTGAGCCGAAGAAAGGTACCTATGTAACACCCTGAATTCTTATTAAAAGAAGAACAAAGAAAAGTATCTAGAAAGAAAGGAATATGGACACAAGTAGAAGGGGGAAAAGTGTAAAAAGCACAAAAGTCCATTATTTTAATATGAATGGGAGTATGGCCGCCCACTTAAAGATGATCTGCAATCTTGCTCTCGGCTGAAGAAGAAAAGAGAACAAGAACTCTCGGTTTTTGAGAGAAAAAGGAAGAAAAAGCTGCAAAAGGTTAGTTTCTCAAGTATATGTTTGGTTTCAACCGAATTTTCAGCTTCTAGATCGAGAATCTTGGTGTTTAGATCTTGTTTTCATGGGTTTTAGGAGCTGAATTATAGGTGGAAGTATTTTGCATGAAGGATTGTTTTAGGTGAGTCTCTAGAACCCCTCTTTTACTAATTTTCAACTTCTTGGGGCTATTATGCATACCGAATAAACGTTTTAAAAAGTTCATCGAATGGTTCTGCACTTTGTTCGAATGATGTTCTGTGATTTAAGTTGTGATGCTGTTTTGGTGGTTAGAATTGTTGTTAGTATGTTTTAAGGGCCTTAGTATGTTAGATCTGTGTTTGGGTAGTGTTAGAAAGGTTTCGGGTGTTTATGGAAGTTTAGAAATTTTCGGAAAGTTCTCATGCGCCTATCTGTCCTCATGCGCCCAGGGTCATGCGCCCAAATAGTGGACATGCGCCTGAATAGTAGTTCATGCGCCCAGAATAAGGTTTGATGCACCTAAGTGTTGGCCATGAGCCCAAATAGTGCCCATGAGGCCAGAGTTGCCCATGCGCCTAAGTGTTGATGCGCCTAAGCAGGGCTCATGCGCCTTCATAGTTGTAATGCGCCCAGAATTTTATACTTAGAATTTTTATGCTCATGCACCTAAAATGTTCCATGTGCCTCATTTTGGACTTAGGATTTTCTAAGGGTTTTTAGAGGTAGATGTTTAAGATAGGTCCTGTTGTGATGTGATGGCTTATGCTTGATGTATGCATGATGATATGATGAGGTTTATGATGTGTGTGTGTGTGATGTGTTATCTTTCTTTGTTAAATGGTTTTCAAAGCGTAAGTATTATGTTATATTATACGTTATGTATGATGTTATGACTTTACGTGGTATGATGTCTAAATGAGCATACATAAAGTATTATGTAACGAAGTGAAAGATACGATAATGAAAAGTGGAACATAACGAATGAATGAAAGTCTTGCAAGTAAATTGAATAGAGGTGCACGACCATGTTGTCGTCAGCTCAACTGTGTACGGTTTAGCTAACCCGAAGGATGCACACTGGGAGTCTATCCTTGAGATAAACTCAAAGGGAGTCGAATAATGACTCATATGGGGGTCTAATCCTTGAGATTGACCCGAATGAGGTCGTGATGCACACCCCGATACTGTGTCGGTCTTCGGACATGAGTCGGGGTTTTGTTTACAGGCCCCAGCACAGTATCAGTCTTCGGACACGAGTCGGGGGTGTTGCAAACAGAGACAGGATCCTTGTCGCGTACCCCGGTACTGTATCGATCTTCGGACATGAGTTGGGTGTTTGTTTACAGGCCCCGGCACAGTATCAGTCTTCGGACATGAGTCGGGATATTGCATGAGACAGGATCTGATTAATGGTAAAAGATGTAATGAACGAACAAATGAACGATGATGAAGATAATAAATAAATATTATCAATGTGTACGTATAATGTGTGATCGCATATGATTGTGAAGGTTATGATTTAACGAAAGTAGAGTATTTTATTTATAAAACTAGAAGTCACTTAGCGTGGCTAACTTTTGTATGCATAATAGTTGGAAGGTATATTGTTGATGCTGAGGAGTTGCAGGCATGGATGCATAAGCTACTGGGAGCGTTCTGAGGCTGGCATCCACATTGCGTTCTGAGGCTGGCATCCACATTTTGACATGTTATTGTATTTTGTTATGTAAATGAATGATGTAATGTAATGAAATGGCATGTTTTAATTATAAATAAAAGTTTTTGATTTCCGCTGCAAAGGTAATGTATGTTTTAAAATGTTTTATGCTATGACGGTCCAGCTATAAGCGTCCTGGGAACGGGGCCTTACAAGTTGGTGTTAGAGTTAAAGTTTAAGAGAATTGGGTAAATATTTTCAAAAACCTAATCTTAAATTAGGAATGGGCCAAGAGGAAAGGGATGCCAGTCCTAGTAGCTGCATGCCTGCAGGTAAAGGTTTTATGTAAGCTTCTATGTAAGTTAAATGTTAACCGGTAGTATGTGCGCATGTTATGTGGCTTGTGTGCTTTTGTGTAGATTTAGATACTGATGTAGTCAGGATAGGAAATGCTTGGGGAATAACGGGTAAAGTAAGTGGCTAATCACAACTGGCTACTATGATTAGAGACTTACTATACTTGATATAACTCGAGCTATTACCTTGATTGACCGTGTTGGTGTTTGAATCTTGTAGTGTTCTAGATGGCTAGCGGTAGGTCTTCTGAGGCTTTGCGAGGTAGAGGTCGGGGTGGACGTGGTGTTAGCCCGCGTGACACAGGGAGCAGGGCCAAGACTATTAAGACGGCTCTTGAAGAGCCAGAGCTTCATCATAAAGATGGTGAAGACGAGAGTGCCAACCTGAGGGCCTCAATGAAGGAGGCGGTGGTTGAGGAGGTTCATCAGGTCATGCAGAAGATTCTGCCATCTGTAGTGACTGAAGTTATCCGTGTTATGAGGGATGACGAGAAGAAGAAGATGGAGGAGAGGAGGAGAACCGCTCGGCGAGGAGGTGAAGCTGGAGGTTCTAGGGATATGGAGCAACCCGATGCTAACATGGTTGTCTCCAGTGACGATGAGGAGGGGGAGGAAGCTGTGCTGGAGAATGCAAGGGGATGCAACTATGGAGCATTCCAAAGGTGTAGGCCCCCTATGTTTGATGGAAATGGGAGTGCTGCTATTGCACAACATTGGTGAGAGAGATGAAAGTGGTACTTGACATCAGCGAGTGCCGCGAGGATCAGAAGGTGAAGTTTGCTACCCACTCATTTATGGATTCAGCCTTATACTGGTGGGATAACATTGTCCAGGCTGAGGGTACCAGGGCAGTTGGGAGGATGAGGTGGAAGGAGCTAAAGAGGTTAGTAATTGAGGAGTTTTTCCCTCATAGAGAGCTTGACAAGGTCGAGAGGGAGTTCCTGCAGCTAGAGGCGGGAATAATGACTCACCAGCAGTACACCATGAAGTTCAATGAGAGGCAAGGCTTGTTCCAGATCAGGTGATGCCTGTGTCATGAAAGATCAAAAGGTATATTCAAGGTCTGCCAGGAAATATCCACAGACATTTGATCGCTGCCCGGCCAGGTACATTTAGGTCGGTGGTCGTGCTAGCAGGGAGGCTGTATGACGAGTGAGAGATGGTGGCTATAACGGATGAAGAGGATGAGCAAGGTTATGATAAGAGAGTGGAACGGAAGCCAGGATAATGATGATGGTGAATTTGTGGCTGGAGGTAAGACGATGAGGTTGGATGATTGGAAGAGGATAACTGAGAGGGATGTGGTATGCAAGAAGTGTGGTAGAGGCCATGTGTGGGAGTGTAGGTGGGGATCGAACGTCTTCTTCCAGTGTGGAAGAGAGGGCCCCAGGGCGAGGGATTGTCACATGGCTAAATGTTACGACTGTGCCGAGACTGGACATATGAGCAGATACTACAAGAAGTCGAGGGCAGGAAGCTCCGGTGTGAGGAAGGAGAGCAGAGGATGAAGGTCAGAGCATTCGCTATGACCTGGAGGAGGCTAGAGTGGACTCCGATGGGACGTCAGGTACGTTTCTTGTAATTTAAATTTGTGCATCTATGATTTGATTATGGTGCTAGTAGTAGTTTCATTCCTGCTGCCTTTTGTGCTAAGTTGCACGCTAGGAGTAGAATGATCGATGAGCCCTTCGATGTAGAAATTGCTACTGGTAAGTCCAATAGGTTACCTGATGCCCAAGAGGATTGCGCGATAGAATTGAGAGAGCGCGTGTCTCCTGCTTGACTGTTCTGGACGAACTTAGGTGGATAGGCGTACACCTTCGGATGAATTGGCTAGTAGCCTATGAGACAAAACTTCGAGTGTCGCAGGAAGATGGTTTAATCTACCGCGCCCAACAAGAGTTCGGTGCCGACCTACGACGATGGAGTAATGATGAAGGCCTCGTCGTGGAGAGGGGGATCATCCGATTCAGAAAAAAAAGGAAAGCTAATAATGAGTTATATAGTGCCATTCTGAATCATTGCTAAGGTAAGAGAAGTGGCATGTCGACTGGAGCTACCCG
Organism: Flaveria sonorensis; assembly: GCA_025506505.1. Taxonomy (NCBI): domain Eukaryota; kingdom Viridiplantae; phylum Streptophyta; class Magnoliopsida; order Asterales; family Asteraceae; genus Flaveria; species Flaveria sonorensis. Next base: position 28,543,097 of record CM046435.1, on the reverse strand, counting down.
ACGTGTTAAGTGGAAGTCATCCGATGTTCCATGTATCTCGTCTAAAAAAGAGCTCAATCGATGAGGATATGATTGTGCCACTAGAGAATACTAAGATGGACAAAGGCTTCTACTACGAGAAGCAACTGGTGGCCGTTTATGATAGAAAGAAGAGAAGGGCCAAGGAGAATGGTGGTTTCACTTGTGCGAGTACAGTGGAGTCCAGAAGGGGACTAAGCCTATGTATAAGATCAGGGGAGAGGTGATAAAGCATCACCCGTAACTGTTCAAGAAGCGACAGGTTTCGGGGACGAAACCTATTTAAGAGGGGTGGACTTGTAACACTCTGAATTTTCATTAAAAAGAAGAGCAAAGAAAAGTGTCTAGAAAGAAAGGAATATGGACACAAGTAGATGGGGAAAAGTGTAAAAAGCATAAAAGTCCATTATTTTAATATAAATGGGAGTATGGCCGCCCACTTAAAGTGGATCTGCAATCTTGCTCTCGGCTGAAGAAGAAAAGAGAAGAAGAACTCTCGGTTTTTGAGAGAAAAAGGACGAAGAAGCTGCAAAAGGTAAGTTTCTCAAGTATATGTTCGGTTTCAACCGAATTTTCAGCTTCTCGACCGAGAATCTTGGTGTTTAGATCTTGTTTTCATGGGTTTTAGGAGCTGAATTGCAGGTGGAAGTATTTTGATCAAAGGATTATTTCAGGTGAGTTTCTAGAACCCCTCTTTTACTGATTTTCACCTTCTTGGGGCTATTATGCATACCGAATAAACGTTTTAAAGAGTTAACCGAATGTTTCTGCAATTTGTTTGAATGATGTTCTGTGATTTAAGTTTTGATTTTGTTTTGGTGGTTAGAATTGTTGTTAGTATGTTTTAAGTGCCTTAGTATGTTAGATCTATTTTTGGGTAGTGTTACAAAGGTTTCGGGTGTCTATGGCAGTTTAGAAATTTTCGGAAAGTTCTCATGCGCCTAACTGTCCTCATGGGCCCAGGGTCATATGCCCAAATAGTGGACATGAGCCTGAACAGTAGTTCATGAGCCCAGAATAAGGGTAGATGTTGCGCCTAAGTAGTGCCCATGCACCCAGAGTTGCCCATGCGCCTAAGTGTTGATGAGCCTAAGCAGGGCTCATGCGCCTGCATAGTTGTAATGCGCCCAGACTTTTATACTTAGAATTTTTATGCTCATGCGCCTAAAATGTTCCATGTGCCTTATTTTGGACTTAGGATTTTCTAAGGGTCTTTAGAGGCAGATGTTTGAGATAGGTCCCGTTATGATGTGATGGCTTATGCTTGATGTATGCATGATGATGTGATGAGGTTTAGATTGTTATCTTTCTTTGTTAAACGGTTTTCAAAGAGTATGTATTATGTTATATTATACGTTATGTATGATGTTATGACTTTACATGTATGATGTATGAATGAGCATACGTAATGTATTATGTAACAAGTGAAGATAATGATAATGAAAAGTGGAACGGAATGAATGAATGAAAGTCTTGCAAGCAAATTGAATGAAGGTGCACGACCATGTTATCGTCAGCTCAGCTATGTGCGGTTTAGCTAAACCGAAGGATGCACATGGGCAGTCTATCCTTGAGATAAACTCGAAGGGAGTGTAATAATGACTCGTATGGGGGTCTAATCCTTGAGATTGACCCGAATGAGATCGTGATGCTCACCCCGATACTGTGTCGGTCTTCGGACAAGAGTCGACGGATTGTTTACAGGCCCCGGCACAGTATCAGTCTTCGAACACGAGTCAGGGGCATTGCAAATAGAGACGGGATCCTTGTCGCGTACCCCGGTACTGTGTCTATCTTCGGACATGAGTTGGAGGTTTTTTATAGGCCCCGACATAGTATCGGTCTTCAGACATGAGTCGAGGGTATTGCATGAGACAGGATCTGATTAATGGTAAAACATGTAATGAACGAACGAATGAATAATGATGAAGATAATAATAAATATTATCAATGTGTACGTATAATGTGATCGCGTACATTGTGAAGGTTATGATTTAATGAAAGTAAAGTATTTTATTTATAAAATTAGAACTCACTCAGCGTCGCTAACTTTTTGTATGCATAATAGTTGGCAGGTATATTGGTGATGCTGAGGAGTTGCAGGCATGGATGCATAAGCTACTGGGAGCGTTCTGAGGCTGGCATCCATATTTTGACATGTTATTGTATTTTGTTATGTAAATGAATGATGTAATGTAATGAAATGGCATGTTTTAATTATAAATAAAAGGTTTTGATTCTGCTACAAATGTAATGTATGTTTTAAAATGTTTTATGCTATGACGGTCCAGGTGTAAGTGTCTCGGGAACGGGGCCTTATAACCTAACTTGGATCCTTCTCAGAGTGCAACAGGGAAACTTGATTGAGTTGCCTGTGTAGGTCCACGAAGGAGTTTGGGTCGTTTCGACAATCGATGTTGGCCATTTAGGTGAAGCTTATTAGTGAAGACTGGAAGAAGAAGGTGAATTTTGGGAGAATTTAGGTTAAATATTTGTGAGAATAGAGAGATGAAGTGGAACCGTTGAGAAGATATGTTGTGGATTTGAGTCAAAGTTAAGACAAAAAGATAAACTTTGAAATCCGCAAGTGGGTCCCACTTCTAAAAAAGTGCCCAAAGAGTTAGTTTTCTTGGAAGTTGCAAATCTTCTTAAGGCAATTTTGCTTTGGAAGATATTTCAAAGAGTTGTGAAAATTTGGCTTCGGAAGAAATATACATAAAAAATTTCTTTCGACGTATATTTTGCTTTGGAAGAACTAAGTCTGAGAAAATTGTTATCCTTGGATAATAAATCTTTCGAGACTTAATTGCGTTCAGTAGACATTTGTTCTTTGAATGCATTTAAGTACTTATAAGCATATTTAGGTTTCGGAAGATATTCCAAGAATTTCTTTCGAAGGTAAACTCTGATAAGTAGTTAAATGCTTTAAAGACATAAATTTCTTCCGAAGGTAATTTAAGTTCTGCCGAGACAAATAATAATTTTTCACAAATCTAAGGAATATCATTTGAAATTTTAATTTACCTCCAAAGAGAACTGGGCTTATGAGGATGATCTAATAGACAACTTAGGACACACAGTTTTAAGAAATAAGGTTGATTAAGTGTTTAAAGAAAATCTATTCAAAGTTAATCATCCCAATGGCTGATATAAGATATTTAAATCTCTGTTCATCAAAGGCTTTGGTGAACAGATCAGCATATTGTTCATTTGTGTTAACTTTGATTAGTTTGATTAATCCTTTTTCAAAATTATCTCTAATCAGATGATACTTGATGTTGATATGCTTGGTCCTTGAGTGCTACAAAGGATTCTCTGTAATAGAGATGGCACTGTTGTTGTCTATATGGATAGGAGTCTCTTTGAAATTAACCCATAGTCTAGCATCTAGTTCTGAATCCACATCACTTGAGCATAGCAGCTTGCAGCAGCAATGTATTCAGCTTCAGCAGTTGATGCAGACACACAGGAATTGACATCCCCCAGATGTAGACTTTGCAGTCATGTTGCAGCCACCATAGTCACTATCTGTATAAGCATACAGATTAAAGTTTGAATTCTTTGGATACCAAAGGCCAAGTTTAGGGGCACCTTTGAGGTATTTGATAATTCTTTTAACAGTAACTAGGTGTGACATCTTGGGGTTGGCTTGATATCTTGCACATATACATGTGGCAAACATGATATCAGGCCGGCTAGCAGTAAGGTACATAAGAGACCCAATCATAGCCCTGTAGAGATGTTCATTAACACACTCCCCCTCAAGATCAGGACCAAGGGAGTGATTTCTAGCTATGGGTGTCTTTGCAACCTTACAATCAGTCATCTTGAATCTTGTAAGTATGTCTTGTGCATATTTTGACTGACTAATGAAGATGCCATTTTTAACCTGTTTCATTTGAATTCCTAGAAAGAAGTTCAGTTCCCCCATGCCACTCATTTCAAATCTATTATTCATCAGCATTTCAAAGTCTTTATAGAGCTTTGAATTAGTTGAACCAAAGATAATGTCATCTACATATCTGAACTAGCATTATGTCCTTTCCTGTTTCTTTGATGAAGAGAGTCCCATCAATAGTACCTCTTATGTATCCATGTTGACAAAGATACTTTGATAGTGTCTCATACCACTTTCTTGAAGCTTGATACAGTCCGTATAGAGCTTTATCAAGCTTGCAGACATAATCAGGATGATCTGGGTCTACAAAGCCAAGTGGTTGTTTGACATAAACTTCTTCATCTATCACCCCATAGAGGAACGCACACTTTACATCAAGTTGATAGACCTTAAAATCCTTGGATGCAGCGTAGGCTAGGAATATTCTTAAACTTCAAGTCTTGCTACAGAGCAAAGACATATGTGTAATCAATTCCTTCTTCTGTGTGTATCCCTGGACACCCAATCTAGCCTTGTTCTTGATGACAATTCCTCTATCATCCTTCTTGTTCTTAAAAACCCATTTGGTTCCTATGACAGTCTTCCCTTGAGGAAGAGGACATAGGTTCTAAACCTTTTGTCTTCTAATTTGAAGTAGCTCTTCTTGCATAGCTTTAACCCAGCTTCCATCCTTCAGAGCCTCATCAACTTTCTTTGGCTCAATTTGGGACAAGAAACAAGAGTGCAAATAAACATTTTGATCATGGGTTTGTTCTCTTGTTCTCACCCCAGTATCAACATTTCCAATGATGTTTGTGGTGGGGTGTGACTTGTGGATTCTTAGTTGAAGGATCACAGCAAGTTGGTTAGATAGATCTAGATTGGAGAAGTTTAGATCTGGCAATGGAGTGTCACCCACCAGATCAGCACATTTATCAAGTGAGACTTGATCTAATGAATTTGTGACATCATTTGTCTTGTCCTCTATGGAGTGATTATCAGCATCAAGAAATTCTTGATCACTGTCACCACCTCCATTTCTTCCTGCATTTGAAGTTCCTTCTCTTGAGTTTTGAACCTCTAAGCTGGAATTGAAGGTACCTCAGATGTATGAGCTGAATTTGTCAAGTTTGTGCTGATAGGATCTTCATTTGTAGGTTAGTCACCAAAGGAGCTGAAGTCGTAATCTTATTGGTCTTTTCAGCTCAAATCTTGGGTCAGGATCTCCTGTTGATATATTATTTGTAGATCCTGAAACATTCTCGCAAGACTTGTTAAAACAGTTGGTAACTAAGTCAAGATCAAATAGCCAATCTGGACCAGCACCTTTCATACTTGGAGTGTGCTCATTGAAGGTCACATTGGCTGACTCCTCAACTACTCTAGTTTGAGATTGTATACTCTATAAGCCTTAGCTTGGGAAGAGTATCCAATAAAGTGTCCATCATCTGACTTCTCATCAAATTTGGCTACTTGATCTTTGGTATTCAAGATGGTGCAAGGACATCCAAATGACCTGAGAAAACCAATAAATGGTCTCCTTTTATGCCACAGCTCATAAGGAGACTTGCCATGAGTCTTAACCACTATAACTCTATTTTGCACATAGCAGGCTATGTTAACAGCCTCTGCCTAGAAGGTGATGGGCAGTTTAGAGACAGACAGCATGGTTCTTGTAGCTTTAATAAGTGTCTTGTTTCTCCTCTCAGCAACACCATTTTGCTGAGGAGTCCTGGGAGCACTATATTGTCTGTAATACCCATTTCATCACAAAATGTATCAAGGATTTGGTTCTTAAATTCTGTTCCTTGATCACATCTTATGGTTTTCACCTTGTGATCAGATTGATTCTTAATTTTCAGAATGAAATTCTTTAAGATCTCAGGGGTCTCATCCTTAGTTCTAAGGAAAAAGACCCAAGTGTGATCTAGTGAAATATCTATGATCATTAAACAGTAAGAGGTCCTTCCAAAACTCATTACACTTGTGGGGCCAAACAAGTCCATATGCAATAGGTTTAGGGGAGTAGTGATGGAGTTCATTTCCTTTGGTTTGTGAGACACTTTGTGTTGCTTCCCTTTCAGGCATGCAACACAGTGGTATCACTTGTCAACTCTTTCTTTGGCATTCCAGTTACCAAATCATTCTTAATCAATTTATTCATGTTTGTAAAGTTTACATGGCATATTCTTTTATGCCAAAGGAATGACTCATCACTATTTGCTTTAGATAGAAAGTAAGAAATTTCTCCTGAGGGAGATGTTTTTTGCAAGTCCATCTTGTACATGTTCCCTTTCCTAGGGGCTCTGAGCAGGATATGCTCTTGAGGAATGACCACCCTGGGCTTGAGAACAATGCACTCATGCTCAGTAAAGAGCAAGTTGTGTTTCTGATCACAAAATTGGGATACACTCAGTAGATTGTATCCAAGTTCTTTAACAAAATTTACCTTCTCAATGGTGAGCTTACCATTTGTGACCATACCCCTTCCAGTGATGTAACCACCCACATCAATTTTCTCAAAATTGTGAAGCAAAGAACCATTGCCAGTCATGTGCCTAGAACAACCACTATCAATGATCCACATATTTTCCTTGGTCCTTAGTTGTTCCTGCACAAAAAGAAGTAGTTAGTTACACTTGGAAAGCCAAGCCTCATTGGTCTTGGGCTTATTAAAATGAGTTGAAGACAATGCAACAGTAAGTGATCCTATATTCAAGCTTTGAGGATCATTTGCTGTTGTTGATGATGAACTTTTAGTCACATGGTCTTCCTTCATCTTCCATATCACCTTTGGAAGATTGGGCCTGACCTTCAAACCTTCCGAAGTTTTGACAACTTCGGAAGTGTTGGAGACTAGACCTTCGAAAGATGTAGCTTTCACTGCTGCAAGCTTCAGTTCTTCTGAAGCATTCCTTTCTTTCAAGACTAACTTTTCATCCGAATGCAATTTTTCACTTGTCTTCTTCTTCATTTTGGAGCTTTCGAAGGAAATAGAATTTCCTTCCGAAGCTATTGGTTTCCTCTTCTTCTCAGAAATGTTCTTCTTGGTCATGTGGATGGTACTTTTGGGATTATACTTACAATCCTTAGCCATATAAGAAGTACTACCACACATGACACAGTTGAGTTCCTTCTTTCTAAGAGTCTTCTTTTGAGAGCAAGACTGAGTTTGATCACTTTCCTTCTCCACCTTCATCTTTTCAGATGAAGCAACAAGCTTCTTAAGGAGAGACTTGCTCTTGTAGCGGGATGGTTCAGGCTGTGTAGCAGTGGTACATAGCTGGTCAGTCTTCTTCTTCTTGTTGGAATGATTTGGAACTAAACTAGAACTCCTGGTACTAGAGTTCATAGTTGAGTTTTCAGTCTTTACCACTTCAAAACCTGCAGAAATAAACACTTGTTTCTGCTTTGAGTCAAAAGTGGCCTTGATTTCTTGAGCCTTCTTTGATCTTCTCTTTGCTTTTCGAATCAAGTTCTTTCTCTTTGACTTGGTCATTCCAGTCTCTTTCCTATCCTCAGGAGAATAGTGACCCTTCTTAGGATGACCTTCTTCACTCTTCTCTGAGTAATCCTCCACTATCTCCTCTTCATCCTCTTCAACAATGGGGTCTATGAGGGGAAGCTCTTCTTCACAAGTTCCACACCTTAGAGATCTTACAAAGAATAGAGTGTGTGGAGGAGCTATCTTAGTAGATCCCAGTCCTTGATTATTCTGATAACAAACTTTTGCATGTAGGGATGAGAATATTATGTTCTTAAAGGTCTCTTCTTCAAGAACACATTTTTCTGCCCTGGCTTTGCTGATCACAAGCTCAGCCTGGCATTCAGTTAACTTTGTGATGAGATCTTTGATTTGAGTCCTGTAGTTTGTATGCTCATGCTTAAGAGTTAAATTGGTTTTCTCTAGATCTTCTATCTTAAGTTTATAATCATTTTTTGCTCTTTTAAAGTCAGCTTTTAAGATATTTAAGGACTCAAGATCAGATATCATCTCTAAGTTATAGGACCTGTATCTATTAACTTTAGCAATGCATTCAGGAGTACAAAGATGTTCCAATACCTTGGCTTCATCATGATCTGCCATTAGTGCTTGGTTTGAAGAAGCATCTTCAACCTGAAAGCTCCAGTCAAAGCCTCCTTCTTCAACAGCAACTGCAGCTTGCTGTCTTGTCTTCTAATTCGAGTGAACTCCCTCAGTGTAGTTTGGTCTGGATTGTGCTTGGCCACTATTTGACTTTGGTGCCTTGCACTGCCTGGCAAAGTGTCCCATTTGGTTACAGTTGTAACACTTTACCTTACTTTTGTCCAGCCTAAACATTCCTCTGGCTGTATTGCTAGGAAACCTTCTCCTAGTCCTTTTGTAGAACTTTTGGGATCTATGAGTAAGTAGAGCCATTTGCTGGACTATTCCCATATATTCCATATCATCTGGATGGATACAGTCTAGGTCTTCAAAGGTGAAGAGAAAGTTGCCTGAACTTTCATCAGAAGCCACAAAAGCTTGTGAAGAACTTGTCTCCTGTAATGGGCTTCCAGGGATGTAGCCTTCCCTTGGTGTCTCTGGAAAGGTGATGAAAGGACCCTTTTGTGATTTGTTAGGGTTGTAGATGAGATGGTGTTGTGGTTCTCTACAATCGCTTTCAACCACATGGAGGGCTGAACTCTAAGAAGTGTTGGAGTTACCAGATGAATTTTGCATGTTCATTTCCATCTGGTATCCACTGAGTATTCCATATAACTCAGTGAGTGTAAGAGTCTTGAGGTTTTCAGTCCTCTTAATGACCATACAGTAGTGTGTCCATTATCTGGGAAGAGAGGACATGAACTTCCTAACAATATCTCTATTCTCAATGGTTACTCCAACATCAGCTAGAGTATCCACAATCTCAACATACTTGAAGTATTGTTGAGTCATGGTTTCACCTGTCTTGAAGGTGAAATTTTCAAACTGCTGCTTCAAGAGGTCCTTCTTGTTTTGTTTGGCTTTATTGGACCCCTCATACATCAGCTTCAGTGCATCATAGATGCTCGGTGGTGTTGCACTTCTTAAAACCTCTGTAGATGAAGTTAGGAAGAGCAGTTTGAAGGGCTGTCATAGCTTTCTGATCAATATCAATTTTCTTCTAATCTTCTTCAGAAAAATCATCCCTTTCTTTTGGTATCTTACCACCACTAGCAGCTGAAGTGGTCCATGTACATAAGGTCCATTGACAACAGACTCCCACATCCTGGAATCTTGAGACTTGATGAAGCCTTCCATTCTATGGCACCAAGTATCAAAATCCTTAGGAGTGATTAGTGGGGACTTTGTCATAGTTCTAGTTTCCATATCAGCCTTTGAGATAGCTGCCATTTGAAAAGTTAAGTGAAGTGTGAATCTAAAAGGATTTAAGATGGTGAGATCTTACAATCAAGAGCCTGGAATGCTTTGATACCAATTGCAGGACAGGTAAGGGTACTTAAGAGTGCAATTAGCTTCACAAGAGGAGAGATCTTAAATCACTTAACCACTCAAATAGGGAACTGGTAACTTCACTGATGATACAAGCTACACAAGTAATATTAAAGAGACAGAACTATAAGAACAAGAACAAAGTCACAAGAACACAAGATTAAGTTTTCAAGGAAGTTGTATATTGATTCTCTAGATCTATTACAAGTGTGTGCAAGTATATCAAATTACAAGAACCGGAGACAATTTATACTACAACCTACAACCGTCAATATGCAAAAAGACAGTTGTAATTTTGACTAATCTATACAACAAGATCAATCTACAGTCAAAAGATAGATTGCCTTTTGACTAGTGACTATGACATGCCATAGCTCACTGACCTTATCTAATACAGACAAGTTTATTGGAACAAAAGTGGGAAGTTACAGTCAAAGACTTTTTCTACTGTTTGATAAAGTATGGAAGTTTTACCAACTAATGTTAGCAGGTGAGTCTTTAGAGAAACAGCGGAAAGCACATCAACTTTTTCAAAAAGTAAATGAGAGAAAGCATCTTTTCTTTGTCTTTGGAAGAAATCCGTCTTCACAGCAAAATAGCTTTGGAAGACTTTATCTTTTGAAGCTTTGGAAGACTTCATCTCTGGCTTCGGAAGAAATGAGTCTTTGCCTTCGGAAGATTTCATACTTGTAATAATTTTATGATAAGTGTGAAACTTCCAAAGTAACTTCTTCTGAACTGTTGGCTTTGGATGATTTTACAATTAGACTTATTTGAGAGTGTAAGACTTTCGAAGCTAGTTCATCTTTGTTCCTTAGTGCATGCAGGAAGACTTGGTTGTTTTGGTATCCTTTGGTTACATCAGCCTTTAATCTTCAGATGATCCTTACAATATACAATTACTAAAATACCCTTATGTAAAACAACCATAGAAGGTACGAAGAACTACCTTCAACAATGAGGTCGACAGGAGGTGAATGAGGATGGCAGCTCCTAAAGCAAGAAGCCTCAAGCTGGTCTACTCACTAGCCACCAACAAGAACACCGGTTGCTAGGATTTTCACTTATACAACTCCCTTTTTGTTTCTCTAGACCGATCGAGAGAAAAGGGGTTCTTACACTTTCGTGTTCTCCAGTTGTATGTCTTGAGAGAGATCTGCAAGCAATCTTATATTGCATGTCCTTGAAAACATAAAGTTTAGGAGAGAGAAAAATGGGTGGGGCCCAGCCCCTTAACCCATCCGCATTTCTCAGAACAACATCCGCATTAGTTAATGCGGATGAAGTTGTTCTCCCGCATTTGTAAATGCGGTGAAGTAATTCGTCCGCATTTGCAAATGTCATCCACATTAGTTTAATGCGGATGTATGTTTCCATCAGCATTTCCAGAAATGCTCATCCGCATTTGTTCTAAAACAAATGCCTAAAACAAATGCCGATAGGGATGTTCATCCACATTTGTAAATGCGGATGAGTAAACATCATCCGCATTTGTTCAACCACATCAAATGCGGTTGTGTAAAATGAATGCGGGTGAGTAAACATCATCCGTATTTGTTCAATCACATCAAATGCGGTTGTGTAAAACGAATGCGGATGAATTAATATTCCTCTCTCTTTGAAATAAATTATCCATATAGTTTATATACTACATAAGTGTAAATTTATTTGGAAACCCAATTTCAAAATATTCTAAGTGTTAATATTCATTTATATGATCACATCATAAAACAAATATCTTTGGTGTTTGTCTAGCTCGTTATTGGGTATGACCCGACTTGGATCATGACATACTAGCCACATCAATTCAATATGTATTTTGGGCAGATTATTTCGATCAATCTCCCACTACCACAAGATACATAGAGGATAGATGCAAGTAGCAAATACCGCCTAACACGGTTTACTACCCCTAATATGCATGACTATGTGTCATTCAATAACATCATTCCTTTCAAGTCCCTTACTTGAACTGATTTAGGTGAATCCAATCATATATCCTTTTGTTTCAGATGTCATGTTAAATCCAGGGACATAGAACATCATTCCCTGTTGATTTAACTTTATCAGGCCTTAGACATCATACTCTCAACAAATAAGAGGAACAAATCCCATCTTGACTACATACGTTTATCACAATCACCTTGTATCACACCTGAACATAGCCTTGTGTATTGTCCATTATTTCAGAACAATGAAGAACTAGATCAAGGTATAATATTTGGTGAATATCAAAACCCAATATGTATCTCAGGTCAGAGGACACAATGATATTCGCCTTTACTCAAATTACTTATGATCAATTATAAAATTCCATGCAGTAACATTTGAGATCGGGTCAGTCCAATATTCGTATCCCACAAATATCTATGAACCTTGGTAGCAACATTTTTCTCTATATTCATACCTTATGAATATCTACCAATCCATATTCATAATAGTCTTACATTCATATTTGTTCCCACAAATATAACCGACTACGGACATTTAGAATAATAAACATATTCATGGATGTAAACATGCTAAAATGGAACATAACTCAAATTGTCATAATTTATACAAAGAGTTAGTATTACATTCGTTCCAAAGTTAAAATACAAAACAGATCAAATCCAATCACTAGAATATCAAAGTCGTAAGGCATAAGTATGACTCTCATGCTTTTCCCTTTCAAGGAGCTTCGTGAGTGGATCCGTAATATTTTGATATGTGTGAACTTTGCGAATACATATCTTTCCCTTTTCAACTTCATCCCTTATATAGTTGAACCTCCTCTCATTGTGCCTTGTCTTTTGATGTGCACGGGGTTCCTTTATTTGAGCAATCGCACCCTCATTATCACAAAAGATCTCTAGGGGGTCTTGAATGGTAAAGACTACCCCTAGATCGTCAATGAATTTCTTTAACCATGCAGCCTCTTGAGCTGCCAATGAAGCGGCGATGTATTTGGATTCTGTAGTGGACAATGCTACCACGTCCTGCTTCGAGCTCTTCCAGGACACTGCCCCTCCATTCATAATGAAGACATAACCCGATTGTGATCGAGAATCATCTTGATCAGTCTGGAAGCTTGCATCCATGTAACCTTTTACAACGAGCTCCTCCTCACCAGATCCATATATTAGAAACATATCCTTAGTCCTCCTAAGGTATTTCAATATACTTTTAACAACCATCCAATGGCTATTACCTGGATTCTGTTGATATCTACTTGTCATGCTTAATGCGCATGACACGTCCAGTCTAGTGCATATCATTGCATACATGATGGATCCTATAGCAGATGCATATGGGATTTCCTTCATTCTTTCTTGCTCATCCTTTGAGTTCGGACATTGAGATGTACTCAATATTGTCCCTCTTTGAATAGGTACCATACCTTTCTTAGAGTTTTCCATCTTGAACCTTTTCAAGATTTTATCAATGTATGCACTTTGGTTTAAACCTATCAACCATCTTGATATATTCCTATAGATCTTTATTCCCAAAATATAGGCGGCTTCACCAAGATCTTTTATGGAAAAGCAACTTCCAAGCCAGGCTTTAACACCTTCGATGGTTGGAACATCATTTCCAAATAGTAGTATGTCATCAACATACAATACTAAGAATGTGATAATGCTCCCACTAGCCTTTTTATACACACAAGCTTCATCAACGTTCTTGATAAATCCAAATTTCTTGATCTCTTCATCAAAACATTGATTCCAACTTCTCGATGCTTGTTTCAATCCGTAGATTGATTTCTTTAACTTGCATACTTTACTAGGATGTTTTGGATCGACAAACCATCAGGCTAAACCATATAGACAGTCTCTTCGAGATGTCCATTAAGGAAAGCGGTTTTGACATCCATTTGCCAAATCTCATAGTCATAATATGCAGCTATGGCAAATAATATCCTAATTGACTTTAGCATTGCCATAGGCAAGAATGTTTCATCATAATCAACCCCTTGAGTTTGAGTGAAACCCTTTGCTACAAGTCTTGCTTTATAAGTATCCAAGTTTCCATGCATATCGGTTTTCTTCTTGAAAATCCACTTACATCCAACCAGTTTGGAGTTAAGTGGTGGTTCAACCAATTCCCATACTTGGTTGTCATGCATGGATTGCGTCTCAACGTTCATGGCTTCTATCCATTTGTCACAATCCGAATTGGACATTGCATCATGGTATGTAGTTGGTTCATCCGAGTCAACCACATAGCATCCATTCATGAAAAATCATATCTTTCAGGTGGAATGCTAATTCTACCAGATCTGCGAACGTTTTGTGTGTATTGATCAACCATTTGATCATTATCAATAACCTCTTGTTGATGACTAATTTCAACCAAATGTGTATTGGCTTGTGGTTCTTGATCCTCATCAATTTCCACTGTTCTATATGTCATTTCTTCCATAAGAACATAGATTCCAAGAACTCAGCTTTTCGAGCAATAAATACCTTTTGCTCGGTTGGATCAAAGAAGTAATATCCCATACAGTCTTTGGGATATCCAACAAATATACACTTAATGGATCGACTTTCTAACTTGTTTTAGGTTCTTTGCTTCACATAAGCTTCACAACCCCATACCTTTAAATATGATAGTGATGGAACTCTTCCATGCCATATTTCAAAAGGTGTCGAATCCACTTTCTTGGTTGGGGCCATATTCAAAATACGAGCCGCGGGGAGCAAAGCGAAACCCCAAAATGATAGAGGTAGTGAGCTTCTAGCCATCATAGATCGAACCATATCCAATAAGGTTCGGTTTCTCCTTTCAGACACACCATTATGTTGCGGTGTTCCGGGTGGAGTAAGTTGTGAGACAATCCCACAACTCATAAGATGATCTTGAAAAGCATCACTCAGGTATTCCCCTCCTCTATCTGAACGAAGAACTTTGATTGTTTTATTGAGTTGATTTTCTACTTCATTCTTAAAGGTTTTGAACATTTCAAAAGCTTCATGTTGTGTGTCAACAAGTACCATAACCATAAACGACTATATCGTCGATAAAGGTAATGAAGTATCTTTCACCATTCCTTGTCATTGTCTTAAAAGGACCACATACATCTGAATGTATGATTCCTAATAAATCCTTTGCCCTTTCGTAGTACCATGAAGGGCAACTTGGTATCTTTCCTTGTAAACAAGAGTCACACTTAGTAAATAAACCATTTCATTGTTTCCAAAGACAATCTTTTGAAAGTGTTTGAATCCAATCTTGTTTATATTGACCAAGACGGACAATGCCCAGGATATAAACACTTAAACCCATTTTAAGTGTCTGGGGCTTGTTTGGTTCATCAACCCTAACGCGAGCGGGGTTTTACCGCGAGGCGCGTGACATACCAGGATCTTAGTCATTAGTTACCAAGAACGACTCTATATGATTAATAAACAAAACCAGAGTTAACGTTTAAAATACTGCGGAAGCGTTTTTAAAACAGAAAACCCAAAACAAGTAGTATGTAAAGAGAATGCGCAAAACATACGCGCCCCAAACACAAATGTTTAATATGAAAATAATCCCAAATTTGTAAACAAACAAATGTAGACAACTCAACGATGCTGGTGTGCGTGCTCCTAGGCAACTGGCAACCTTAACCTGAGAATAGCATACTAAACAAGTCAACACATGGTTGGTGAGTTCAAGAGTTTGCGTTAAAATATAAACCAATCAACAGTTTCCAGAGCATAAGTAGTGTATTGCAATAGATAGCTAGTCTATTAACATAAAAATATTAATCATAGTGATTTCGCGATCGAAGCTGACTGTGTTACGTTTGTTGCCTCCCGTCACGACTTACCAGGTCGTGACGAATATGTGTTAGGACAAAATTGCACCCGTTTGACCTCGAGTCGCACAGGTGGGGCTCGTCAGACCCAGTAGTACTACCCAAAATTTCCCCGCTATTCAATATTAACAATCCGAAAGTGTGAGGACTTTCCATGGTAAACAACACTATATCAATATTATACACACTCATATATAAAAGCGTTTGTGATCAACAGTATGCTATCTCCCCCAAAAGAGATTAGTAAAATGAGTGGGGCAAGAACTCACCTGATGCGCGCAAGAATTAACCTAGAGCTTAACTTGAAAGAAAGAGGGAAAGACAACCTTCAAAGGTCACCTAGAACACAAGAGTACATAAGTACGTGTACACAGAATCAACATGAAACCCTAAGTGCTCTACAAACCAAGGAACTCAAGGTTTTAGAAAGACAAGACACATTTGACCCAGTTGACCCGTTTGACCCGTTGGTGACATTATAGGTGATAACTCGTTAATACTAACACAACAGCATATCATACATGTCACATACAACTTGATTACATATAGCACATTAACACATGTACTACCTAGATCATCATACAACTAGATATCATACATACTCACTATATCAGCTCATACATCCAATGTCACTAATCAATCATCAATCCACAAAAGTCTAGCTTACCATATAACAATACCATGATCACAACAGGCCAAAACAAGTAACAACCCAAATCCACAACAGGCCAAAACAAGTAACAACCAAATCAACATTATACAATAAACAACACATTTAATCACCTTAGAAACCATCCATGAACACACTAGCATGATCCTAATATCCCAAACATGCTCAAATCATCCAATTCAAGGATTTGCACAATTAAAGTTTCCCTTTTGGGAAAGTTCATCCCAAATTCATCAAACTCACACTACATTCATGAATTCATCAATTATATACCAATTCAAGTCCATGACAACATCTAAACATGATCAACAACACCTAATCATCATGATTCATCAACATTCAACCCAAAAGTTACTATTTTTAGCAATGTATGAACTATATGACATCTTCTTGATTTTAATTGTTCATATCATCACTTAGCATCTAATCATCATCACAAACACATCCATAACATTCATACATCATCCAATCATCAATTCATGCAAAATAAAGTTACTATTATTAGTAACCTATGAACAAGTATCAAAATCATAGCTTTCTTGCATAATCGACGTTAACTAGCATATATACAATCCAACTAACATCATTACAACATCAAACAACCAACATTCAACATCCAATTTGATCCAAATTCGCCTCAAACTCGGCCAAGATAATCATATGAACAAACAACCAAAATCCAAACTTTCTTGCATAATCAACGTTAATTAACATGTAATCTATCTAACAAACACATTAACATCAACAAACAAGCAACATTCGACCTCCAATTCAGATCGCAAATAACTTTCGGCTAGAACAAAATACATCAAAAACATGAAATTAACCTTAAAATCGTAAAGAGGAACAAGCTTTGATGCTTCTAATGTTGTAGCCTTGAAATCGATCCAATCCAGGCTTACTTGCTTGTTCTTGGTCGAATTCGAAGAGGAGAGGGAGAGGGAGTGCAAGTCGCGGCCGATTAGGGTGATTAGGGTTAGAGTTTTGATTTTTTTATTTTAAATAATCCATAATTACCCTTTTAACCCTTATAATTTGTATTTTATAAAAATTAAGCTTTTGAATAGTTTTTAAATAGTTTTTAACTACTAACACAATTATTATTAATCACAAATAACAATCATGCATAATTCCCATTTATCACAAAACACACGAAATAAATATGCACGTTTTCACGTTACGCGATAAAATTACAGTTAACATTAAATCACATAAGCATAACTTAATAATCACATTGTTAACTTAATTATCATCAATTTAACATTACTGATTATTGTTAAGTCACCAACGTTCAACGACAACTAGTGTGTGTGCACGACACGTGTATGCAAGACTTAACGGAACAAACGGAGTTTGGTAACGGAAAATTACCGGATGTCACATTATCCCCATGTTGAAAGAATTTTCGTCCCGAAAATTGCGTTACATGGTGAGTGTTCCATCACTGGTCTACTGCATTGGCACAAGGAAATCGAAATCGTGTGAGTTTTGGATGAGTTGTCACATCATCCCCATGTTGAAAGAAATTTCGTCCCGAAATTTAATCAATACCTTCGCCGGCTGGCATCGTCCTTTCGAATAGCTGAGGATACTTAAGCTTCATTTGGTCTTCACGTTCCCACGTGAATTCTGGTCCACGTCTCGAGTTCCAACGAACTTTGACGATGGGTATCTTGCTTTGCTTAAGCGTTTTCACCTCACGATCCATCACTTCGACAGGTTCCTCAATGAAGCGTAATTGTTCATCTACTTGAACTTCTTCCAGTGGTACGACCATCGTTTCATCCGTTAAACATTTCTTTAGATTTGAAACATGGAATACATCATGGATTCCACTCAATGAATCAGGTAAGGCTAGTCGATAAGCCACTGGACCAATTCTTTCCACTATCTCAAATGGTCCAACGTATCTCGGATTTAGCTTTCCTCGCTTACCAAACCGAACTACGCCTTTCCACGGTGAGACTTTCAATAAAACTTGTCACCTGTCTGAAATTCCAAAGGTTTTCGTCGTTTGTCAGCATAGCTTTTCTGTCTGTCTCGCGCTGCGGCCATGCGGTTTCTTATCTGAACAATCTTCTCAGTTGTCTCGTGTACTAACTCGGGACCCGTTAATTGACTATCACCAATTTCAGCCCAGCAAACTGGCGATCTACACTTTCTCCCATATAAAGCTTCAAAAGGTGCTGCCTTTATGCTAGTGTGATAACTGTTGTTGTAAGAAAATTCCACCAATGGTAGGTGAACTTCCCAGTTATTCCCGAAGTCAATCACACAAGCACGTAACATGTCCTCCAAAGTCTGTATAGTACGCTCGCTTTGACCATCAGTCTGTGGATGATAAGCAGTACTCATATCCAATCGCGTACCTAAAGCTTTCTGCAACGACTGCCAGAAGTGTGATGTGAAACGAGAATCGCGATCAGAAATGATTGAGATCGGTACTCCATGCCTCGAAACGATCTCCTTCAGATAAAGTCGGGTTAACTTCTCCATCTTATCTGTTTCCTTTATCGCTAGGAATGAGCAGATTTTGTTATCGATCCACGATAACCCATATTGTATCACAACCCGTAGAAGTGCGAGGTAACTTAGTAATAAAATCCATTGATATTTGATCCCACTTCCACATAGGGATCTCGGGTTGTTGTAGTAGACCAGATGGTTTCTGATACTCCACTTTAACCTTCGAGCAGGTCAGACACTTACTCACATAAGTAGCTACATCTGCTTTCATGTTAGGCCACCAATAGTGCGCCTTCAAATCGTGGTACATCTTGTCAGATCCAGGATGTATAGAATACTTGGACTTGTGAGCCTCACTCATGACCAAATCTCTCAGATTTCCGTGTAGAGGTACCCATAGTCTATCCATGAAGTAACGAATTCCATCCGCTTTTACTTCCAATTGTTTTTCCATACCCTTAACCTTCAAACCCATGTTTTCTACTTTCAAAGCTTCTGTTTGAGCCTCTCGGATTTGTTCAGGTAATTGCGTACTAATCGTTAGTTGCAGAGCTCGCACACGTCGAGGTTTAGCAGTCTCTTTTCTACTCAACGCATCAGCAACTACATTTGCTTTCCCCGGGTGGTACTTAATAGCACAATCATAGTCGTTTAACAATTCCACCCAGCGTCTTTGCCTCATGTTCAACTCCTTTTGCTCAAAGATGTGCTGAAGACTCTTGTGATCGGTGTAGATGGTGCATTTGGTACCGTACAAGTAATGTCTCCAGATCTTTAAGGCAAAAACTACCGCACCCAGTTCCAAGTCATGGGTGGTATAGTTCTTCTCATGAATCTTCAATTGTCTAGAGGCGTAAGCTATCACTTTATCCCGCTGCATCAGGACGCATCCAAGTCCTTGAATAGACGCATCGCAGTAGACTACGAAGTCATCACTACCATCCGGTAACGCTAATATTGGTGCGCTACACAATTTATGTTTCAGCAACTGAAAAGCAGTTCCTGACTCTCACCCCATTTGTACGTCGTTCCCTTGTGAGTCAAGGCTGTGAGAGGTTGTGCAATCTTAGAGAATCCTTCAATGAATCGTCGATAATATCCC
The DNA here is from genome assembly GCA_025506505.1 of Flaveria sonorensis. Lineage (NCBI taxonomy): Eukaryota > Viridiplantae > Streptophyta > Magnoliopsida > Asterales > Asteraceae > Flaveria > Flaveria sonorensis. The sequence goes on along the minus strand of CM046435.1, from coordinate 28,523,721 downwards.
GCTAATCCAAGGAATTGTCGTATCTCACTTGGTGTCTTAGGAACAGACCAATTCTTTATCGCTTCAATCTTAGCAGGATCAACATGTATTCCCTTCTCGTTGACAATATGACCCAAGAATTGTACCTCACGTATCCAGAAATCACACTTAGAAAACTTTGCATACAGTTGTTCCTCTCTAAGTAATTCCAAGATTAAACGTAAGTGCTCTCATGTTCTTCCTCGGTCCTTGAGTATATCAGTATGTCATCAATAAAGACGATAACAAACTGATCAAGATAGGGTTTGCACACGCGATTCATGAGGTCCATGAATACTGCTGGTGCATTCGTCAACCCAAATGGCATGACCAAAAATTCATAGTGACCATATCGTGTACGGAAAGCAGTTTCGAGATGTCCTCTTCTCGAACTCTCAGCTGATGATACCCAGACCTCAGATCAATCTTAGAGTAATAGCTTGATCCTTGCAGTTGATCAAACAAATCATCGATACGAGGTAAGGATATCTATTCTTGATAGTAACCTTGTTCAGTTCCCTATAGTCAATGCACATTCGAAATGTACCATCCTTCTTCTTCACAAATAGAACTGGCGCTCCCCAGGGCGACGAACTCGGTCGGATGAACCCTTTATCCAACAACTCTTGTAGTTGGGCAGATAATTCCTGCAGTTCGTTCGGAGCTAACCGGTACGGTGCTCTCGCAATTGGAGCGGCTCCTGGAGTCAACTCAATCTGGAATTCAACTTGACGATGAGGCGGTAATCCAGGAAGGTCTTCCGGAAACACCTCGAGAAACTCACGAACTACGGGGATATCCTCTATCTTCTTTTCCTCAGTCTGTTTATCTGTGACGAGTGCTAATATGGCTAGTCGACCCTTTCGTAACAACTTTGTGCCTTCATAAACGAGATGATGCCTATCACCGCACCACTCCTATCACCTCTGACCGTAAGGACTTCTTCACCAATGGGAATCCGTATGATCTTCTCGTGGCATATGACTTCTGCTTGTTTATCGGAAAGCCAATCCATGCCTACTACCACATCAAAGCTTCCTAAGTAACAGGCATGAGATCTATGGTGAATGTATGACCAGCAAGCTCTATCTTGCAGTCTCTAAGAATATGCGTTACGTGAATCTGTGTGCCGTTAGCTAACTCCACGGTGTATTTAGATTCTAAGGCTGAGGGCATATCACTTAAAAGACTACAGAACCTAGTGGACACGAAACTTCTATCGGCTCCGGTATCGAATAATACAGTAGCAAAACAACCATTAACCGAAAATTTACCAGTTACTGTTGTAGGATCGTTTAGAGCCTCACCTGAGCCAATGACGAAGGCTCTTCCTTTGGCTCCATTGTTGTTTCCACCATTGTTGTTGCCATTACCATTGTTGTTGTTATTGTTGTTGCCATTGTTATTATTGTTGTTGTTCCCATTGTTGTTGTTACCATTACCATTCCTCTTAAGCTGGGGACAGTTGCGTTTGTAATGGCCTTCTTTTCCGCACTCAAAACAACCTTTCGGAGTTTCTTGTGATTGTTGAGGCTTCTTCATCAGTTCACCCCGACAGTCTTTGGCTGCATGACCAATCTTCCCACAACGTTGACACTTGAAGTTATCACATCGACCCACATGGTGGTAGTTACACCGGTTGCACTTCGGCAGTCTTCCACCATACCCACCGGGTCCTTGATTTGAGTGAGTCGCCTGGTTGAAGCTTCGGTTGTTATCGAACTTCCGTTGCTGTTGCTGACTTTGCTGCTGTTGTTGAGGTTGAGATTGGCTGCTGGATGACGATCCCTTGTTGCTTGAACCATCCCACTTGCGTTTCTGGTCGGGCACGCTTGCCACCGCACCCCGTTTAGGTAACCGACCTTGCTCAACTGCCTGGTCAGTCAGCCTGTGGGCTGTTCGGATAGCTTGTTGTATGGTAGTGGGGTTAGAAGCAGTTACCATACTTTGAATTTCAGGCACCAATCCCCGTATATAATGCTCCACCCTCTTGTGCATTTCATTCACCATCCCTGGGCATAAAGTGGCTAACTCATGAGTACGAGTCGTGTAGGCTTCAATTTCTGAGCCTTGCATTTTGAGTTGCCAGAACTCAATCTCCAGTTTCTGCACTTCATTCCGGGGGCAATATTCTTCAGTCATGATTTCTTTGAATTCATCCCAAGGTAGTTCATTGGCCATGGCTTGACCCAGCATTTGTACCTGGGCATTCCACCAGGAAAGTGCTGCGCCTTCCAATGTCCCGGTGGCATACTTCACCTGATCAGCAGGCGGGCAGTTGCATTTCGCGAAGACAGACTCTGTCTTCTCAAACCACCTTACAAGCCCTACAGCTCCTTCCGTCCCGCTGTAGGTATGGGGTTTACAGTCCATGAAGGACTTGTAGGTACATGGTGGTGGTCCTGTTTTGACAACCCAAACATTAGTCAGATATCCTAGACAAATAACTAGGATAATCAGTTTAACCTCTTGTTATCATTTACCTGCTGGTTGTCCGGTTGGGCAGCAGCCACTGCCGCCTGAACATGTTCATTAATTAATGCCGCCAATTCCGCAGGCGTCATGTTTATGGCTCCGGCTCCACGGCCTCCGGCGCCACGTCCACGACCACGCCCACGTCCTCGTCCACGTGCGTCCATATTTCACTTTAAAATTCACAATTACAATAATGAGTAACATCCAACACATTAATCTCATCAAGGTACAGTAAACAATAAGAAATAATGCATTCACCACAACCACAACATTTATAACAGAAATAATAATCAAAGATAAATAATTTGCAATTGAGTCACAAAATATTCATCAATGTCAAAATTTAAGTTTGTCAGTTGGTGGGAAACAACCCTTCCCACATAGGTTTCAAAGAAAAGAAACACTACATAGTCTAAGTCATTTAAAAGGTAGGATCAGTCCAGTACGTCAGATCCGTCACTGTCCTCATCCATCTCTACTGGTTCTTCTTCGGGGGCTTCCTCGGGTTCTTCTTCTGGGTCTTCCTCATCAGGGTCCACCAAAGGTGCAGGAGCTTCAGCAATCTGAAGTGCTGCTAGCTGTGCCTCTAAATCAGCAAACCTATATCGATCTCCATATTATGGTGATCCTGTGCGTCCATGCGCTCACTAAGTGCTACCACGTTGCCTGCCAGAGTATGATGTCCACCAATGGCCATCGAAAGTCGCTCCTGAAGCGTATCTACCTGGAAACGCAGCTGACGCATCTCAGATCGTAATGCAGAGTTCTCATCAGTGAGTCCTCTAATCCGCTGTCGCTCTGTGTCCAGTGTGGCTACCAAAGCTGCAAATGCCTGCTCCAGGGGATGCTCAAGGTAGGAAGTGTAGGCAAAGTAGAGGCGGTTGATGACCTAGTCCTAGGTCGTGTAGGTGCTACTGGTGGTACGCGCTCTCTATAAGCCATACGGTTTATGTAAGTGGGGTAGAAATCCCAGTTACGCGGAGGATCGAGCTCAGGAGGTATGAAAGGCTGATCCCAGTCTATCTCGCTAGGAGGATAAGGATGTCGTGGCCAGTTAAATCCCCTATCCGGTACGGGAGAAGTAGGAGGTGACTCAGATCGTGCAGGTCTCTTGCCTAAATTCTGGACGACGATGCCATGCTGCGAAGTACGTGTTGCGTATGCCAATGAGTATACAGTAAGGAGAGTAACGATAAGTAACTAACAACTGTGCGGTTATAGTCTAGTGTGTGTATGCAACCTAGTTCCCTATAACCAATGGCTCTGATACCAATCTGTCACACCCTCAAAATCCGCGAGCGGGGTTTACCGCGAGGCGCGTGACATACCAGGATCTCAGTCATTAGTTACCAAGAACGACTCTATATGATTAATAAACAAAACCAGAGTTAACGTTTAAAATACTGCGGAAGCGTTTTTAAAACAGAAAACCCAAAACAAGTAGTATGTAAAGAGAATGCGCAAAACATACGCGCCCCAAACACAAATGTTTAATATGAAAATAATCCCAAATTGTAAACAAACAAATGTAGACAACTCAACGATGCTGGTGTGCGTGCTCCTAGGCAACTGGCAACCTTAACCTGAGAATAGCATACTAAACAAGTCAACACATGGTTGGTGAGTTCAAGAGTTTGCGTTAAAATATAAACCAATCAACAGTTTCCAGAGCATAAGTAGTGTATTGCAATGATAGCTAGTCTATTAACATAAAAATATTAATCATAGATTTCGCGATCTGACTGTGTTACGTTTGTTGCCTCCCGTCAGACTTACCAGGTCGTGACGAATATGTGTTAAAATATATAGTACTACCCAAGATTTCCCCGCTATTCAATATTAACAATCCGAAAGTGTGAGGACTTTCCATGGTAAACAACACTATATCAATATTATACACTCTCATAATAAAAGAGTTTGTAATCAACAGTATGCTGTCTCCCCCAAAAGAGATTATGTAAAATGAGTGGGGCAAGAACTCACCTGACGCGCGCAAGAATTAACCTAGAGCTTAACTTGAAAGAAAGAGGGAAAGACAACCTTCAAAGGTCACCTAGAACACAAGAGTACATAAGTATGTGTACACAGAATCAATATGAAACCCTAAGTGCTCTACAAACCAAGGAACTCAAGGTTTTAGAAAGACAAGACGCATTTGACCCAGTTGACCCGTTTGACCCGTTGGTGACATTATAGGTGATAACTCGTTAATACTAACACAACAGCATATCATACATGTTCACATACAACTTGATTACATATCTTCATTAACCACATGTACTACCTAGATCATCATACAACTAGATATCATACAAGACATGCGAAACTCACTATTATCATGCTCATAACATCCAAAATGTTCATTCTTAATCAATCATCAATCCACAAAAGTCCTAGCTTACCTATATAACTCATACCATGATTTTTCCACTAACAGGCCAAAACAAGTAACAACCCAAATCAACATTCATACAACATAAACAACACATTTAATCACCCTAGAAACCATCCATGAACACACTAGCATGATCCTAATATCCCAAACATGCTCAAATCATCCAATTCAAGGATTTGCACAATTAAAGTTTCCCTTTTGGGAAATTTCATCCCAAATTCATCAAACTCACACTACATTCATGAATTCATCAATTATATACCAACTCAAGTCCATGACAACATCTAAACATGATCAACCACACCTAATCATCATGAGTCATCAACATTCAACACCAAAGTTACTATTTTTAGCAATGTATGAACTATATGACATCTTCTTGATTTTAAATTGTTCATATCATCAACTTAGCATCTAATCATCATCACAAACACATCCATAACATTCATACATCATCCATCATCAATTCATGCAAAATAAAGTTACTATTATTAGTAACCTATGAACAATGTATCAAAATCGTAGCTTTCTTGCATAATCGACGTTAACTAGCATATATACAATCCAACTAACATCATTACAACATCAAACAACCAACATTCAACATCCAATTTGATCCAAATTCGCCTCAAACTCACGGCCAAGATAATCATATGAACAAACAACCAAAATCCAAACTTTCTTGCATAATCAACGTTAATTACATGTAATCTATCTAACAAACACATTAACATCAACAAACAAGCAACATTCGGCCTCCAATTCATCCAAATCGCAAATAACTTTCGGCTAGAACAAAATACATGAAAAAAACATGAAATTAACCTTAAAATCGCAAAGAGGAACAAGCTTTGATGCTTCTAATGTCTTCTAACCCTTGAAATCGATCCAATCCGAGGCTTACTCACTTGTTCTTGGTTGAATTCGAAGAGGAGAGGGAGAGGGAGTGCAAGTCGCGGCCGATTAGGGTGATTAGGGTTAGAGTTTTGATTTTTATTTTATTAAATAATCCATAATTACCCTTTTAACCCTTATAATTTGTATTTTATAAAAATTAAGCTTTTGAATAGTTTTTAAATAGTTTTTAACTACTAAACACAATTATTATTAATCACAAACAACAATCATGCATAATTCCCATTTATCACAAAACACACGAAATAAATATGCACGTTTTCACGTTACGCGATAAAATTACAGTTAACCTTCAAATCACATAAGCATAACTTAATAATCACATTGTTAACTTAATTATCATCAATTTAACATTACTGATTATTGTTAAGTCACCAACGTTCAATGAAAACTAGTGTGTGTGCACGACACGTGTATGCAAGACTTAACGGAACAAACAGTTTGGTAACGGAAAATTACCGGATGTCACAGAGGTTTAGACGCATGACCAAGTTCAAAAAAATTAGCAGAATCCATTATGATAAACTGATGTTAGATGGTTTGAATATTGATTAAGTTGATTTTATGACCAGAATGTTCAAACGGTCTAATGTCATGGTAATCCTGTATGGTTTTGGTGAACAGTAGTGTCAGAATGGTTGATATTATGAACAGTTCATAGTAGAGTCGATTTTAAGTTGATTTTAAGGTTAATATCTTGATTTTGAGTGGTTTTTGTCTGATTTTGTTTGAGAATCAACTATCAAACAGTCTTCTTATGCTTGTCAAACAGAAGCACAGTGATGGGTGATGAAGTTTCATGTATTTTCAGTATGAATGCTTATTAGAAGTGTAACACTTGCTAATAAACAACTCAATCACCAGTTCAATTGATTTTCATTCAAGATCTGCACTGATTTTGAAACTAATTCAAGAGCCAAGACTCTAATACCAATTGACCTGGTCAAAGATGGGAATATCAGTTGATGTGATGTAACAAGGATTGAATATGATGATTGAGTCAATGATTAAGTAGCGAAAATACTAAATCAATGAACATTAAATGCTGAAAATACTAATAAATGCTTTGTATATTGATGTTGGTAAACAAGGTACAAAGAGTGCTAGGGTTTGCAACACTAAACAGTACTTCTATGTAACTTGTGTGAATACATTTATGAAAATTACAAAAGTAGTGTATACTTTCTATTTATAGGCTGATACAATACTAGTACAAGATAACTAAACTACCCTGACAACTATACATCAAAATGCTAGTCTAAGTACAAAAGATTATCAACATTTGTAAGTGTTCATCCGCATTAACTAATGTGGATGTGTTGTCTTCATCAGCATTTCCTCTAATAAGTCTTCAGCATTGACTGAGTCATCCGCATTAGTTAATGCGGATGAACAAATACTTAGCCATATTTGTTTTGTTTGTCCGCATTAGTAAATGCGGATGAACAATTACTTGACCGTATTTGTTCTTTGGTCTTCCGCATTTACAAATGCAGAAACCCAACACTTGTCTTTTTCTTCTTAATTCTTCACCCGCATTTCTTCTTGGACTTGAGGGATTATCATCCAGAACAACCTTCAACCACCTCTTGAATTGGCATGTATGATCCTTTTAGGGTCCAACGGTTTCATAGACAGGATGTAGTTTCGCAACTAGTTTCTGTAGTAGTTTCGGCAGTAATTTTGCCCGAAAATATTGAACTTTCCTTCAAGGAAAATGGACAGCGGTTTTGCAAGAAAACTGAACAAGCTAATGAACTTTCATTCTAGGTTCGCAAGGGATCACTACCATAAAATTTCTATAGTTTCACAGAATAGTTTCGCACTAAGAACTGTAGTTTCGCACAATGAGTCTGAAAACCCTCTTTTTGCAAAAAATGACCCACAAATCACCAAAACTCACTCAAATCACAACCAATCAAGTATCTACTGATTCCACAAGTTTCCAAGTTCACACCACACCTTAGTCAATCTATTTCCATGGATAACAAACATAAAACAACTCTAAATGATTGAGAAGATGAATATGTCAAAACTAATCCAAAAACACAAACAATCAAGAGCACAAAACTAATCCAGATGATCATTAAAACATGCTTTTGATGAAGATTTAACACAAGAATCAACAAGATATCAGTATATCTAATAGCTTATGGACCAAGTAATGATAGAAAATAAACACAAATCAAACATAACCCATTTGCAAAAGGATTAGTAAGGATAAAGAAGAATAATGCTCAAAGATGACAAACATAAGCTCCTAGGAATTCACAATCAATCAATAGACTCAAATCAGTAATACCATTAAAGTTCCAAGACTTACAAACTGAGCCACAATCAAACATATTTATACAGGATCTAGTTTCGCATACAGTTTCACATACTGCAATACTATATGTACTATGGCATGTGAAACTTCTAGGCGAAACTGCAGTTTCTCATGCAGTTTCGCATGCCACATAATACATTAAACAAGAAAAATGTAAAATAGATCCTATTACAATAATATCTAAGCTATAATAAAGTATGACTAAACAATAACAAATGGCAAGGTGAATACCACCCTATACTTGATCATCACAATCTGATCAACAGGGATAGTTGAATCAAGATTAGTGATTGTTTGGTCAGCTGTTGATGGGTGAGCAAGGGTATTTGATGTGGTTGGATTATTTTGTTGTGTAGTTTCATTAAATGTTGTGGTGAGTCGTTAAAGAAATCTATGATTTCATCATCATGATGGGTGTCTGGTAGTAAATGGTAGTCATCATCTTCTTTAGTTGTGTCTAGATGATGTGACCTTGTTTGTTTGCTTGGTTAGGGGTCAACTAAAGCTTGTGCTTGATCGGTCATAGGAGTTGATGATGATGGAGTGGTTGTTAATGTTCCTCTTGAGGTGTTTGTTTGATCTGGAGGAGGTGTAACTATTGCACTTGAAGGAGTAATGTTTGTTTTACTTGGAGGATCAGCAGTCAATGGAACCATGGGATATTCAATGTCATCCTTAGTACCTGAAACATCCAAATAAGATGTGTCAAATGATTTTGTTAGTGAATCAATATCAAACAACCAGCCAGATCCAATGACTTTCTTAACGTAAGAATGTTCATGGAAAACAATATCAGTTGTTTCTTCCACTATGATTAGTCTTGGAATGTATGCTTCAGAGCTCCCAGAGTATCCAACAAAAAATCCATCGTCTTCTTTTGGAGAATGTGTTGGTACTTGATGAGTGCTCATGCAAGTTGTTCTTCCGTAGGAAGTTGGTCTTCCGCAAGAAAATTGGTCTTCCGTAGGAAATTGGTCTTCCATAGGAATTTGGTCTTCATAGGAATTTGGTCCTTTATTCTTGAAATTCATCCTCAGGAGAAAACTCCCTTCTTCCGCAGCAGCAACAACTTGACTTCAGAACTTGTTCTTCAGTAGATGTTGAGCTATGACAGGAGATCGGCGGATGCACATCACTTGTTCAGATATGCTCCAGAGAACATCTATGGAAGAACAAAATTGTTCATCCATAGTTGTTCTTGTACTGTGTCAATTCTTCCAAATTGACCAAGTATGATGTTTTCCTGCAATCACATAAGAGCAACACAAATAACATTTGGGTTAACATATATTTCAAGCATTATAAAATGATAAAGAATTACAGAAGTTCATTACAAGAAATTATTCATCATCTAAACCTATACAAAAGATCTAGACCTAACAATACTCCCCCTTAGGTTTAGATTCTTGTAATCATCGGTTCAGAGCTCTTAATTCTTGAACTCTTCCCAAAATTCTTGTGTTGAAGTATTCAATCGCATTCTTTTGATCATCATATAAATACTTGATCTTCATTCTCTTCATTTTCTTTAATGTTTTGTAATTCAGTCCAAGGATGTCCTCTTTATTGGTTTGTGTTGCCACTACACTTTTATGAGAAACCACTTCCAATTCATCTTATTCTGTCATTCTGAGTTCAGTGATTGATGAAATGTCAAATCCCATAAGTTGACCTGCTTCAAATCTTCTTCTTTTGTCAGCTTTCGCATGCAGCTTGTCAATCACTTTAATGATATGGACAAATAAGCATAAGTCATCTTGAGCTACTTTGTCATTCAATTTTGGAAAATACTTATCATGGAGATAGGATATGTAGCTGGGATGGAGTTTGATCTCCATTGGGTCAAATAGTCTTATGCTAGAAGCTTTCTTCTGAGGATCATTCCTTTGTAGCACAAGCTCTTTTGTTCTCTCCATATATCCCCATTCTGTGATAGGGAATAAGTACTGATTTCCTTCAATGGTCTTTACATATGCTGAAGTTTTGTCTTCATATCCAACTCTTCTTAAAAATTCATTATCAACTAAGTGAGATGAGCTGGAATGAAAGCTTTTTTGCCTCTGTCTTCTTTGATTGTGTTTAGAATCTTCTCTCTTTGCTTCCTTTAACACATCACTATTAAACTTGTTTCTGAGTTTTACAATCAACATAGAAAAATCTCTTCCCCTTGGACTGATTGGGTAATTGATGATAGGGATGTTTTGCAAAGAATACAGGTCTGCATCTTGGAGTGATAGGATTGTCTCCATCCAATGAAAATATTACACCATCCCAGATACTCTGTTTATCACAGCATAATCCCATTCAGAATCAAACTTCCATGCTACAATTTTGTTTTATTCTATTGATCTTGGGGTGGTCATGTGCCCAAAAGTTAGATCAGAGAAGATTTTTGTTCAGTTATTTCTCTCACAGTGGTTCCCAGAGGCCAAATTTTGTTGGGGATTACATCCCTTGGCTCCCTGATAAGTTTGTCTTTTCCTCTATGCATATCCTTGCTTTCTACAACTGTTGGCTCAGCATGAGTTTGTTTTGATTGTTGTTTGTAAGCAGGATTGGGAGCTCCGGTTCTAAATCTCACACCTGTGTCTAGCTCAACCTTCATTACATATTCCATCATGGCTCTTAATTCCCTTATTGATCTTCCCTTAAGCTCATGAGACCTATAGTTGTGACTTTGCAACCAACAAGTCATGTTATATTTTGTCAGCTTCTTGGGGTCATAGTGACCCAAATCTTTTCTTATCTTTTCAATGGCTTTAAACTTTGAGAATGTTTCATAGTTGCATACTAGCAGTATCAATCTAGCAGCATCAAATTCTTTTAGCACTTGAATCATTTCTGAAAATTATCTTTAGTGGATAATAGCTCTTCATCAGATCCTGCTTCTTCATCATCCTTTGAGTCTTATCTTTTGTTAAATCTATCCATTCAGCATCACTTTCTTCTTCATCAGGTTCAGCTGGCTTGAGAGTAGAAAGATCCACAGATGGAGTGTGCTCAGTAGAGATGGTTCTTGCTTTCTTCGGGGTATCTTCAAGTTGAGTATCTTCTTCTATAGTTTTTTGCAAATACTTTCTTTTCCTATGATATTATATTGTTGGTTCCTTTGATTTGATCATGGATAAGATAGTAGTTTCTTTGATTGGCTTTTGCAGGCTAACTCCTTCTTGTTCAGCCACTTTCTTCTTTAATCCTTCTATCTCCTCATCTTTGGCTTTTAGCAGATCCAGCTGCTCAGAAATAGTTTGTGGTGCATTGTTGAGCTCAGCCATTGCTTTCTCCTTTTCTTGTTTTTCTTTCTCAATAGATTCGTAGGACTCAGTTCCAAACTGATCCATCCAGTCAATCACTTCGTTGTTAGATTCAATCTCCTCTTGTAACTACTTGATTGTAGCTTCTAGCATTAAGATTGTCTCATCTTTCTCAATTATCTCCCTTTTTATTTTTCTCAACTTCTCCAACTTTTTATTGCCTTTGATGATGAGATTGTTGTATTTGGCCACCAGAAAACTTGGAAACATATACATCTTATTTTCCTTGTGCACCCCTATGTGGTCATACAAGCATCCCAGAATGTATTTGGCATAATTATAAGTTCTCCCTTCAAACACACCAATGATTCCTGATGATATATGCCTTGAAAATCTATCCAATCCAGACTTCCTGTTTGACATACATTTCAAGTACGTGTGACACAGGAATTTGTATGGCTTGCACAACCTCCCTTTCTTGATTTCACCATTCCAGTAGTCACCATCATAACCCATTAAGTGAAATACTTTTTGAATGTATTCATGTTTGAATACATCAAGGTGACCCTCTTCTTGATCTCCAAACTCCAACACCCTCCTGATTGTTCGTTCGTCTACCCTCAACTCTTCATTTCTTATTGAAGCAAAAATCACCAGTTTATCATTTTCTTCCTCAATCCTTCCAGAGTTCCAGAAAGCCATAATGTGGGATTAATAGATGATAGGATCCGTAGATAAAGCAAAGAATAATCTTGATCTTCCCAAGTATCTGATAATATCCCAGCATCCATCGGCTGTTGTATCCTCTGGATTAAGAAAAGCACAGACATTATGATCTTTTGCTAATCGATTGGCCATTTTGATGTTGATTGAGAGGTGATTTAGGTGAGGATTGTTATGTGGAAAGTAAATTTGATTGTTAGCGGAGAAGGGGTTTATGTTGTGAGCGTTTTTCTAGGTCTGAAAAAATGTTATGAAAAAGTGAATAGAAATGCCAACGGTCAAGGTATCCTTTATACTCTCTCAGACAATTTAAAAACCTCTTATTTAATGTTGTGGGTCCCATATCCCTCTTTACCCTTCTGTGGTTCTTTAGATAGTTAATTCTTCCACATAACATCTATGAAAGGCAATACTTTCCTTGTTTCAAGTTAATTCTTCCGCAGAACATCTACGGAAGGAAAAACTTATGCTTTTCTTCCGAAGGTAATTTTGATAGAATTTTCTTCCGAAGTAAATGTTTGTTTTTCTTCCAAAGTTAATTTTGATAAAAATTTCTTTCAAAGCAAATGTTTGTTTTTCTTCATAAGTTAATTTTAATAAAATTTTCTTCCGAAGCAAATGTTTTTGCTGTATGGTCCTAACATATTGTTAGATCATTTGTTGTTTGCTGTTGGACCTTGTTGACTCTACTTCATGGCAAATGTGCAAAATAGATATTTAGTTAAAAACATCAGATACCCTGTAGCCAAGTTAGTGCTCAAGATCCAACTTTCTTCATTTAAAAATAAAACATATTAAACTCAGATTTTCATGCTGATTATTACTCACCCTACATTTTTGATTAATGATGAACTTATGCATTTATCAAAAATTTATTAAGAGAATTGCATGAAAAGCAATTACTTGTCAAACTTATTAGCAAATAAAAGAACAAAAACAAAATCTTTTTGTATTTTTGTTTATAAGCAGAAACTTAAACTTATTTACAAGCATTTATATCGTACTATGGGATCATACTATGACATTAATCAACTTCCAGAAACAGTTTTGTTTGATGATCGTAGACATAGATTTAGTGCTGATTGCAAGTATTATGATCCACATAAATTCAAGCAAGAGTGTAGTTTCAACTTGTCATGCTGTTTATCATGTTTTGGGACTGATTAAAGATAGACAAATATGGACTCCACATTCAATTCACATTAGAGTTTGTCCTCTGTTTATGAGTCAATTTATCACTTTTTCACACTTAAAACTATGTTCTTTAAGTTATAAGCTCTATATTTAGATTTCTTTGAAATCTTATTAATGTTGATATGATATGTAAGCTCTGAATTAATATACAGTTGATCACATTGGATTCTTTTAGAGCTGTTCCTTTTTGGAATCTTTTGATCATCATCAACAGGACAACAGGTCTTTTGCTTTACGTAAAATAGAGGTGCCTGTGAACCCAGGTCTTTGTTTACACAAAACAAAGGGTCCATGATGTGCAAAGATAGAGGTTATAAAATGTCACAATGTAGTGTGCTTAGGTGAATAAGTTGATCACAGCAGGATAGGACTTACTTGCTTGTTCCTCAAAATGGAATTGTCCACAAATAGTCACCTTTGCATTATGTTATGCATGAACTTGTATAGTTTCCACTCAATCTGAACCTGCTCACATATCAAATCACATCTGATCAGTCTTTATTGTGTGATAAATTCAAGAAATTAAGAAAAGGTATAGTGTACTATCATTTCCCATGACATGAACTGCTTATTCAAGAAAACATGAAACGAAGATAATATTTTTTGAATTTTATATGTTTTATGAATGTTTTTTGGCTTTTTCATATTAAGAAATTTAAGGACAGAACATGCTTTTCTTTGTGTTGATTATTTAATCTAAGTTGATCATGCCTAAAGACTTAATTAACAAATTAAATCTCACTGAGTCAAAGGCTTTAGTGAATAAATCAGCAAGCTGATTTGTTGTATCCACTTTAATCAACTTGATTAAACCTTTTTCTGAACAATCTCTCAAAAAATGATATCTGAATTCTCTGTGTTTTGTTTTACTATGTTGCACTGGATTAGCATTGATGAACATAGCAGTTGAGTTATCAATATGTATTGGTGTTTTAAGAAAACTGTAACCATAATCAAGTAATTGGTTTTGCAACCATAAAACTTGAAAGCAACCAGTTGAAGCAGCTATGTACTCAGCCTCAGCTGTGGATACTGATACATTTGATTGCTTTTTGCACTGCCAAGAAATAAGTCTTGGTCCTATGAATTGACATCCACCAGTTGTGGATTTTTAGATGTTGTTACACCCTCCAAAGTCACTATCAGAATAAGAGTAGATGTTGAAGTCTCCTTCTTTGGGATACCAAAGTCCTAGAGCTGGCTTTACTTTGAGGTATCTTAATATTCTCTTCACTGCATTCATGTGACTCCTTAGGGTCTGATTGGTACCTAGCACAAACACACATAGCAAACATTATGTAGGTCTGCTGGAAGGTAAGTACATTAAAGATCCTATCATAGATCTATATAATCTTTAATCAACTGACATCCCTTTAGGATCAGGTACAATCTTATCCATTGTTGATGCTAGTGTTTTGGATGAAGAGGACTCAGCAAGGTTGTACTTCTTCAAGATTTGCTTCACATACTTTTCTTGATTGATGAAAATGCCATCTGGTTTCTGATGAACATGTAAACCAATGAAGAATGTTAAATCTCCCATAGAACTCATTTGAAACTCATATTTTATCAAGGATTCAAAGTCTTGACATAATCATTTGTTTGTTGACCCAAAGATGATATCATCCACATAGACTTTAACAACTAAGAGATCTTGATGATCATGCTTCTGGAAGAGAGTCTGATCAATTATGCCCCTTTTGTAACCATGCTTGAGCAAGAAAGATTACAATGTTTCATACAATTTTCTAGGGGCCTGATGAAGACCATACAAAGCTTTATCAAGCTTGTATACCCTGTGTGGGTAATCAGGATCTTCAAAGCCTGGTGGTTGGGCAACATAGACTTTTTCATCAATTTTACCATATAAGAAGGAACATTTTACATCCATTTGATAAACAATGAACTTCTTATGTGATGCATGAGCTAGAAAGACTCTAATGGCTTCAATCCTTGCAGCTGGGGAAAAGACTTCATGATAATCTATCCTTTCTTCTTGAGTATAGCCTTGTGCTATCAGCCTTGCTTTGTTTCTGATGATGATACCTCTATCATCTAGTTTGTTTTTGAAAATCCACCTTGTACCAATTGGATATTGGCCTTCAGGAAGATCAACTAGATTCCAAACCTTTTGTTTTCTGAATTGCTAAAGCTCTTCTTACATTACTTCAATCCAGTTGTTGTCTTTCAATGCTGTAGTTATGTTGGGTGGAACTACTTGTGAAATAAAACAGGTGAACAGACAAACATTGGTGGCTCCCCCTTGACTTCTTGTGGTTCTTTCATTAAGATCACCAATAATGTTTTCTATTGGATGATACTTACGATTTATTATTGTTGGTATTGATTCAACTGGAATAGATGATTCCAAGTTGGTGATGTTAGTTGATGGAGATGGATCCAGCTGAGATGGAGAATCAACAAAGTAATTAAGATCCTCATCATTTTGGTCTTCTAATGCTGACTGAAATCTGTTATCATGATTTTATGTTTCCGCAAATATTGGTATAACTTCTGCAATAGTTACAGGAACAACTACGGATGTTGTAGTTTGTGGGTCTGCATATATGAAAGTTGTTGGAATATTTTCTGATGGATTGGGAGTTTTAGATGAAGGAAATGAATCATCTCTGGAAGTAGATGGGACATCTACGGTTGTAGAAGGAACTTCTGCTGATGTAGATGGAACTTCTACTGAGGTTGAATTTTCATTTCCATCAAAATTGTCATTGCTTGTTTGAGATGAAGGGCCTAGATCAGCAACATTTAAAGTATGTGTCTGTGGTAGTCTTGGAGGATCAGCTGACAATGACACTTCACTCATGCTTGGAGGTACATAAGGATAACATGTGTTCGTAGGACCTGCAAGATTCAAATAACCAGAGTTAAATAAATTTGTTAATGCATCTATATCAAACAACCAAGATGATCCTTTTACAGATTTTGTAAATAAGGATTCATCAAAAGATACATTAGCTGTTTCATCTACAATGTTGTGATGAGGAATGTATACTCTATATGATTTAGATGTTGATGAGTAACCAACAAAAAAACCATCATAAGCTTTTTCATCAAACTTTCCTAATTGATCTTTGGTGTTTAAAATAGGCGCATGACACCCAAAAGCTCTAAGATAACCTATAAAAGGTTTTCTTTTAAACAAAAGTTCTTAAGGTGTTTTATTATGTTCTTTGACAATTAATGCCCTGTTTTGACCATTGCATGTTGTGTTCATTGCTTCTGCCCAAAATATGATAGGCAACTGTGAATCAACTAGCATTGTTCTTGCTGCTTAAATTAGAGTCTTGTTTCTTCTTTTAGTAACTCCATTTTGTTGTGGAGTTCTTGGTGCACTGAATTGTCTGGCTATGCCTTTGTTCCTACAAAAGGAATCTAAGACATGATTAACAAATTCAGATCCATTATCACTTTTTAAGATTTTTACCTTTAAATCTAGTTGATTGTCTATTTTAGTTATAAACTCCATTAATGTTTCTAATGTTTCACTTTTATGTTTTAAGAAAAAGACCCATGTGAATCTAGTGAAATCATCAACAATCACCAAACAGTATTGCCTTTTACCAATGCTAAAAACATTAGTTAGACCAAAAAGATCCACGTGTAGCATTTTGAGTTGTGTTGTGTTAGTGTTGATTGTTTTGGACTTGTGTGACACCCTATGTTGTTTTCCTTTATAACATGATAAACAATGATTTGAACAATAAAATTCTTTCATGGGAAGGCCAATGACTAAGTCACGTTTGACCAACTTATTCATGTTCTTCATGTTTGAATAAACCATCCTTCTATGCCACAGTCGAGCTTCATGTTCTGGTGACTTAG
Source organism: Flaveria sonorensis (assembly GCA_025506505.1). Classification (NCBI taxonomy): domain Eukaryota; kingdom Viridiplantae; phylum Streptophyta; class Magnoliopsida; order Asterales; family Asteraceae; genus Flaveria; species Flaveria sonorensis. The sequence continues at coordinate 28,506,575 of CM046435.1, read as the reverse complement.
AAATCAGGCAGGTTTCATTGCTTGTCATAGAGGTGTTATTCATATCCAAAACATAAGTGTTTCTTTTCTTGGTGCTTTAAGAATTATCCAATCTGTTGGGACTTGAAAAGCTGGCTTAAGAATATAACAGAAAGAGTAATCAAATAATGTGGTATAATTTTGATCACAAAGTTGAGATACAATGAGTAAGTTGTATTATAAATTTTCACAAAAATTAGCTTTCTCAAATTTTAGTACTCCATTTGTTACCATTCCTTCACCAACAAATTTACCTCCCTTCTTATCCCCACCAAATGCCATATATGAAGCATTTTTATGTTTAAAATGATGGAGGAGTGAACAGTTTCCTATTATATGCCTAGAACAACCACTGTCAGTTGTCAGTCCTCCATGGATGTTCCTGCAAAAAATAATGAAATCAATTAGAAATGGTGCCCAAGCCTTAATGATCTTGGGCTTGCCATTGTTATCTAGAATAGTCACTCTATCATGAATGAGCGTGGATGACTCAAGATTATTTTTAGTCTCAAATGATTCATTATGTTCTGTTTGGGGTGAGGATGGTTCTGTTGGAGATGGACTTGAAGCACTTTGATCTTGATTCATAGTCACTTTCTCTATCACTTCTTCCTTATGTATCTTTTTCTTCAAACTTGAAGATGACATTTTGTTAGAAAAAGTTTTAGCATCTTTTATTTTTGACTGTGGTACATGATTATCCTTTTTAAAGTGATCAAAGAAGGCTCCATCTTCCTGTAACACTACCTTCTTGTGAGGAATCTTGCTTTCATAGAGTTGCTTCTCCTTCTTCTTCTTTGTTTGATCATCAGCAGATGTTGGCTTCTTGACCTTTGGCACCTTTTGTTTTGGTTGCTGCTTCTTCTGTTTGGAGACCTGTGATTCTTCATTCTTAGAAGATTATGAGTCTGATTCATCATTCATAGATTGTTGCTTCTTTGGCACTTTAGATTTGTTCTTCTTGTTGAAGTAGCACTCTTGAGTAGAATGGTTCTTCTTGTTGCAAATAGGACAGTGCTTATTGAAGTAGCAATCAGAAGTCATATGATTGTTCATATTACATATGGAACAATAGCTGCTGAAATAACAATCTTCTGTGTTATGATTATACATGTCACACCACTTGCAATATTTTTCTTCAGCTTCACTATCAGACTCCACTATCTTCTTCTGCTTCTTTTTCAATATTCTTTCAATCTTTGCAGCTGAAGTATCTTCTTGTTGTTGCTGAGGATTCACATCTCTTTGTTGTTTCTTTACTTTCTTGACAGTCTGTGATTCAGTAAATGTTTTCTTCTTTCGTAGATCTTCTAGGATGACTGTTTCGATTCAGATGAATGCTTCTTCCGCAGATCTTCTACGGAAGTTGACTTTGGAACATTTTTCCTTTGCTTTTCCACGGATGTGTGATGGCCAGTCTTCTTCTTATGTAGGTGTTCTGCTGAAGTGTTTTTCTTTTCTTCCTCCGTAGATCCTTTTGCTGACTGACTTTTGTGCTTTTTGTTGAGCTCCTAAATTCCATTATTAAGCTGACCAATTCTTGTGTAGATGGTCTTCAACAAATTTCTTTGTTTTGGGGATAAGGTAGCTTGATCTCCTTAAGGACTTTAGGAATTAGAGGTTTAATTACCACTTTCTTTTACTTACCCAACCCAGCACATTCTTGTTCATTAGGCTCATCAACCTCATCCAAATCATCCCAGTAAAGTCAAATTATAATTCATTTTGTTTTGAAAATTCTGATTTAGATGAATCAGTTTCACTGATTTTAGTATCTTCACCATTTACCACTTCATTATTTTCAACTATTGATTCAGTTTTGGTGCTTGACACAAAATGATTTGATAAAATATTTGTCATTGACTCAGGTAGTGTGGTGTAATTATCATTCACTAGTGGTGCAACAGCATTAAATCCCAACCCATACCTGTTCTTTGATTCAATATGAGAATTTAATAGTTTCTCATATTGTTGTGATGATAATTGGAACTTCTTAAGTTTCACTTCAGAAGATGCATGATCAGACATGGACTTGGTTAAAGCGGTGGTCAGATGCTCAACTTGTACTTTCAGATTATAGTTTTTAGAAACAAGTATATCTAAATCCATTTGCAAGGAAGTGATTTTGACTTGATACAGTTTATGTTCTCTTACGTTAGATTCATTTAAAATCATCGTTTCTTTGAGTTTATCAGCCAATTGTTGAGCATGGACCCTATATCTCTCTACCTCTTCAACACATGTTGGTGAACATAACCTGTCCCTTACCTCTCTGGCCATAGGTGGAACTTTGTTCTCCAAGTTTGCCATTAGTGCTTGATTTTCTTCCTGGATTTCCTTCTCATACATGCTCCAATCATAAATTCCATCCTGCAAAATAATCAAACCAGTTTCTTTAGAGTTACTGGTACCTGTTGAATAACTTGTGGCTGGTGGGGATGAGTTTGTTAGCTGAGGTTGCTTGAAGCTTCTCTGATTTGCTTGTCTTGTGTCCGTTGTTGATTACTGATTGCTATTGCATTCCCTTGAGAAGTGACCATACAAATTACATTTGTATCACCTCACCTTTGATTTGTCAACACCAATCTTTGTTGTTCTTCCTATAACAGATAGTCATTCGTTCCTTCTCATGTACATATTGGCCCTGTAAGCAATCATGGCCATTTGCCATTGTAGATCCATCTCTTCCACTTCATCAGGATGAAGTTCTTCCATGTTTTATTGAAAGATATGAGTAGGAGTCAGAGTACTACCCAAGTATGCTTGAAAAAATACTGCAAATGTTGCTTTTTGTTCTTCTGTTTCTAGAACCACAGTGATTTGTTAAGATTTGTTATTGATTTTGTTATTTGATGATCCCTTTGCTGTTGAGCTTTTAGAATCCTCAGATTTCCCTTTTTGTTTTCTTGTATGAATAGCTTTGAAAGTTAGATTTAGAAGTCTTTGCTGCATAGAAACCAGCTTCTTCTTCATCATCACTTTCAGCACAAGAGCTTCCTTCATCACCATTGGAAATAAAGGCACTTCCAACATTCTTAGCTTCATTGAATTGATATGGTGCAATAAGAGCTTTTGCACTCTTCTTTCTGGTTTTCTCATCCAACTCCAATGTGTCTACCTTGGCTACCAATGTATCTAGTCCAATTGCCTTTAGATCAATGGTATTTTTTAACATAGACATAGTTTGTGTCCAACTTTCAGGCAAGGTATGTAGCATCTTTTTGTTCAGTTCCTTATTTCTGTACTTCAACTCAAGAATATTCATCTCAGTAACAAGTTTCATAAATCTGGGGAGTTGTTGAGGGATGGATTCACCCTGAATATGATAGAAAGTTTCATACTGTGAATGTAGGGTATCCTTCCTGATGCTTCTGATTTCATCACTGCCTTCACACAAGGTGTGAAGAATTTTCCACAGTGAGTTGGCTGCTTTGTATGGTTCACATCTAATTAGGAGGTCTTCAGGTAGAGCCATGGTAAGCATACTATATGCCTTGATGTCAACTTTTACTTTCTTGGCATCATCAGGAGACAGATCTTTCAGGCTTATGGGCTGGTTGTTGTCATTATAATCAGGTCCTAAAGTAGGTGGAATGTAAGGACTTTCCGTAAAGGACACCCATAAATTAGAATTTGTATAGTTGATGTGGTTCCTGAATCTGATTTTCCATGTTTTGAAATTAGATTTGTTCTACAACTTCGAAGGTTGATAACCTCCAACCACTGAATTGCTCGTGTTGATTGTCTGTGTTAATAATCAAAATTGTCAGTTGATCAAATATCCTATGAATGTGTAAAAAACAATGCAAATACACTAACACAGCAATAACAAATCACTAATAATATTGATATCAAATAAACTAAGACAAAAATTCCTTGGAATTAATGACTTCTGAGGTGAACGAACTAATTAATAACACATTCTTAATTAAATAAGAAGATGGTAAAAATTAGACATATCACTCAATATATTCTCAGTTAATTTGAAATTAAAAATGTTAGTTGATGATGGGTTTTGTTCAAACTTGATAGAATAGGCTTGAAATATCACACAATAACACAAATCCACGAATTAAAAGTGATTCTGATGCAAATCGGAATTAATCGAGCAATGGAACAATGAATAATGATCGATATAACAAGATTTTGATGATTTGATAAAACAAACAATCAATTAAAATAATCAAAATGATAGATCAATTGTTCTAGATCAATGAGCACAAGGCTCTGATATCACCTGTGAATCCAAGGGTCGAATCAGGCATTATCAGTTTGATTGAACAAATAAAAATCACGGAATTATCAATATTTGATTTTTAATTTAATTTTTGTGAAATTGAAATCGAATATCAAAGTATAAAACCGAATGAAAACAGAACAATATAATGCAACAAAAGATTGTTTCAATTGTTTTTCAATGATACAAAATCAATTACAATGACTAATGATGCTTTGGTGATCTTGTGATCTCTAATGATGTTCTTGATGTTTTGTTATTTTTGCTATATTGATTGAATAATTGATTGATATCGTTTTTATGAATAAGTGACTAACTATTTTAGTATCGATATCTCTCAATCACGTATTCAATCACATATTGATTGCTATCGATTGCTTATGAATCGACTATCAATAGCGTTTGTATTTTTTATATATCTAATGAGTGCATCCTTGCCTTATATTTATAGACAGAGGGATCCATGGTTTACAATGGAAACTGTAACATTCCTATTTGTGAAGGCTACAACTATAACATTCCTAATATGACAAAAAGCAAGTCTTCAGTAGATGTTGACTTGATGACATCACTTCAGGCAGCTACTTGTGGATCATGTGTTAGTACTTGATGAGTTCTCATGCAAGTTGTTCTTCCGTAGGAAGTTGGTCTTCCACATGAAATTGGTCTTCCGTAGGAATTTGGTCCTTTATTCTTGAACTTCATCCTCAGGAGCAAACTCCCTTCTTTCGTAGCAGCAGCAACTTGACTTCAGAACTTGTTCTTCAGTAGATGTTGACCTTTCGCAGGAGATCTGCGGATGCACATCACTTGTTCAGATATGCTTCGGAGAACATCTACGGAAGAACAAAATTGTTAATCCGCAGTTGTTCTTTTATTTTGTCAATTTTTCCAAATTGACCAAGTATGATGTTTTCCTACAATCACATAAGATCAACAAAAATAATATTTGGGTTAACATATATTTCAAGCATTATAAAATGATAAAGATTTACAGAATTTTATTACAAGAAATGATTTATCATCTAAAACTATACAAAAGATCTAGACCTAACAAGCTTCCATCTCTTAAAGCTTCATCTAATTTCTTTGGCTGAATCTGGGATAGAAAGAAAGAGTGCAGACAAACATTTTGATCATGGGTTTGTCCTCTTATTCTCACCCCAGTTTCAACATCACCAATGATGTTTGTAGTAGGATGTCACTTGTGGATTCTTAGATGATGAATCCTTGCAAGTTGATTTAATAGATCCAAATTTGAGAAAGTTATATCTGGTGATTGAGTATCACCTACCACATTAGCACACCCATCAAGTGTGACTTGATCCATAGAGTGTGTAACGTCGTTGATGTTGTCTTCAGTGGAGTGGTTGTCAGCATCAAGCTATTCTTGATCACTTTCTCCTTCTCCATCTTCTCCTGCATTAGAGATCCCTTCATTTGAGTTTTCTGCCTCATTGCTGGAATTGTTTGGCACCTCAGATGTATAAGCTAGAGAATGTGTTATGTTTGTGCTGATAGGATTTCCACTTGCCGTGTTTGTTACCACTGGTGCTAAAGGAATTTGAACATTTTGTCTTCTCAGCTCAAGTCTTGGATAGGGGTCTTCTGAATATATATTACATGTATTTCCTGAAACTTCTTTACAAGATTTGTTAAAACAGTTGGTAACTAAATCAAGATCAAATAGCCAATCAGCACCAAAACCTTTCACACTTGGAGTGTGTTCATTGAAGGTCATATTGGCTGACTATTCAACTACTCTAGTTTTGAGATTGTATACTCTATAAGCCTTAGCTTGAGAATAGTATCCAATGAAATGTCCATCATCTACCTTCTCAGCAAACTAGGCTATGTGATCTTTGGTATTTAAGATAGTGCATGGACATCCAAATGACCTGAGGAAACCAATGAAAGGTCTTCTTTTATGCCATAGTTTATAAGGTGTCTTACCATAAGTTTGGACAACTAAAACACTATTCTGCATATAGCAGGCAGTGTGGACTGCCTCTGCCCAGAAGGTCATGTGCAGTTTAGAGTCAGAAAGCATGGTTCTTGGAGCTTCAATAAGTTTCCTATTTCTCCTTTTAGCAACACTATTTTGTTGAGAAGTTCTAGGAGCATTATATTATCTTGAAAGACCCTTTTCACCACAAAATGAATAAAGGATTTGGTTCTTGAATTCAGTTCCTTGATCACATCTTATGATCTTAACCTTATGATCACATTGATTCTTAATTTTCAGAATGAAGGATTTCAAGAATTTAGGGGTCTCATCCTTACTTCTAAGAAACAAGGCCCAAGTATATCTTATGAAATCATCTGTGATCACATGACACTATGAAGTTCTTCCTAAACTCATTACACTTGTGAGGCCAAAAAGATAAATGTGTAATAAGAGAAGGGGGGTAGTGATGGAGTTCATTTCCTTGCCCTGTGTGACACTTTGTGTTGCTTTCCTTTCATGCATGCAACAAAACGATCATCATTATGAACTCATTCTTTGGGATTCTAGTTATGAAATCATTCTTAATCACTTTATTCATGTTATTAAAGTTTACAAGGCATATTCTTTTATGCCAAAGGAAAGACTCGTCACTATTTGCTTTGGATAGAAAGCAAGAAACTTCTCCAGAAGGCGAGGTTTATTGCAAATCCGTCTTGTAAATGTTCCATTTCCTAGGGGCTCTAAGCAAAATATACTCTTGATGAATGATCACTTCGGGTTTGAGAACAATGCACTCATGATAAGTAAAGAGCATGTTATGTCTCTAGTCACAAAATAGAAATGAACCCAAAAGATTATACTCAAGCTTCTTGACAAAGTTTATCTTCTTAATACTATGTTTATCATCTGTGTCCCTACCCCTTCAAGTAATGTAACCACCGGAATCACCTCCAAAAGCGATTCCCCATGAAATTTTTGAAAGTTTTGAAGCAAAGAGCCATTGCCAGTCATATGCTTGGAACAACCACTATCAATGATCCATACATTTCTTTTGGTCTTTAGTTGTTCCTGTACATGAAAAGAGAGTATTAGTTACATTTGGAAACCCAAGCCTTGTTGGTCTTGGGGATATCAAGATGAACTGAAGATATTTCTATAGGCATTGATCCGATATGCAAGCTGATGGGATCCTTGGCTGTTGTTGATGAAGAAACTTCAATCACATGGCCTTCTTTCATCTTCCACACCATCTTTTGAAAATTATACTTGGCTTTCAAAACATCAAAAGTTTTTATGACTTTAGAAGTTTTGGAGACTGAACCTTCTGAAACTTTTGCATCCACTATAGCAGACTTAAGTGCTTTGGAAGCTTTCCTTTCCTCTAAGGCCAAACTTGCTTCTGAATATACTTTTCCACCTATCTTCTTCAGGGCCACCTTGATGCTTCTAAAGGAAAGATTTTCCTTCTGAAGCTATTTTCTTATTCTTCTCAGAAGTCTTCTTCTTGTGCATGTGGATGGTTGTCTGAAGATTGTAAATGCAATTCTTAGCATAATGAGTTGTACCACCACACATGATACATTCAATACGCTTTCTTCTGAGAGTCTTGTCTTGAGGAGAAGGTTTGTTTTAATCTTTCTCCATCTCCTTCTTCATCTTCTTGGATGATGCAGCATGCTTCTAAGTGGAAGCTTGCCTTTAGAGTTGGAAGGTCCAGCCTGTGTAGCAGTGGTGCATAATGTTTCAACCTTCTTTTCTTTTCTGAGATGGCTTGGGCTTGAACTAGGACTCCTGGTACTAGAGTCCTTGGTTAAGTCTTAAATTTTTTTCATTTCAAAACCATCAGTGATGAAAACTTGTTTTTACCTGGGGTTGACGGTAGGCTTGATCACCAGCACTTTGTTTGAACTTTTTTTTGCAGCCCTAATCCAGTTCTATCATGCAGACTTGGCCATCCCTAGTTTCTTCTTCTCTCCAAGGATATAGTGACCCTTCTTAGGGTGAACCTCTTTACTCATTTCTAGTTCACCCTTCAATATACCATATTACTCAATTCATCTTCATCTTTCTCGAGGTTGGGATTAATAGGAGGCAGCTCATCTTCATAAGTTCCATACCTTAGTTCTCTGACTGATAGTAATGTGTGTAGAGGAGCTATTTCATTTGATCCAAGTCCCTACCATCCTATAGTTTTTATGCTCATGTTTTAGAGTAGAAATGATTTTCTCTAAGTGTTCTATTCTGAGTTATAGGAGTGGTACATATTAACTTTACCAATACATTCAAGAGAGAAAAGATGCTCCGATACCTTTGATTTATCATGATCTGCTATCAGGGCTTGGTTTAGGGAGACATCTTCCAACTGAAAGCTCCAATCAAAACCTCCTTCTTCAACAACAATTGTAGCTTGCTGCTTTAGTTGGTTGGGCTTCTTAGTTCTTGGAGCTCCCTCAGTGTAGTTTGGATTGGATTGTGTATGGCCACCATATGTGCTTGGTGCCTTACACTCCCCAGTAAAGTGGCCCATTTGGTTACAGTTGTAACGCTTTACTTTGATCTTGTCCAACCCAAACTTTCCACTGGACACATTGCTTGGGAACTTCCTCCCTGTCCTCTTGTAAAACTTTTTGGCTCTGTAAGCAAGAAGAGCCATCTACTGGATGATTTCCATGTATTTAAGATCATCTGGATGGATGCAGTCCAGGTCATTAAGGGTGAAGAGAAAGTTTCTAGAACTTTCATCTAACGACACAAAGGCATGAGAAGAGTTGGGCTCTTGGAGTGGACTACCTTGAGTATAGCTTTCTATAGGTGTCTTTGGGAAGGTGATGAAAGGACCCTTTGGTGAGTTGTCAGGGTAGTAGATGAGATGATGTTGTGGTTCTCTACTATCCCTTTCAACCACTTGAAAGGTTGAACTCTTTTGGGTGTTGGATGAGCTAGTAGAAGGAACTTGCATGTTCATCTCCATTTAGTAACTGCTCAGGATACCATACCACTTAGTGAGACTAAGGGTAGAGAGGTTCTCAATTTTCTTGATGGCCACATAGTAGTGTGTCCATTATCTAGTAAGAGAGAACATGAACTTCCACACTATGTCCCTGTTCTCAAGTTTGACTCCAACATCCATTAGAGTATTTACAATCTCAACATACCTAAGTATTGTTGAGTCATAGTTTCACCTGTCTTGTAGGTGTCGTTTTCAAAATATGGCTTCATGATGTCTATCATTTTCTTTTTAGTGTAACATCTGACACCTAGGTCCAGCTCCAAAGCCTTAAATGTAATTTGAGACTTGTTTCTTTTTTCAAGATTTCCTTCGTTTGATGTGCCCTCTTCTTTGTGATTGATTAATTTTGTAATTTAACTTACCTGTATGATTCTTGCATGACTTGCCTTAGTTTTTAAACTAATTCATAAGGATAGAAAAGACTTGCTACCCTAATAACAACACCAAAATATTAAAATTTAAAGTCTTCATCCGCATTTCTTAGTCTTCATCCGCATTTGTTAGTCTTCATCCTCATTTCTTAGTCTTCATCCGCATTTCTTTGGTTATTCACCTGCATTTCATTGATTTCCGTCCGAATTTCTTTGATTTTTCACTTAGGCGCATGACAACTGTTCAGGCGCCCTGAAAGTGGGCGCATGAGCACTGTTCGGGCGTTTTTACCACACTTAGAATTTTTTTTAAAAATGTCCGAACCCTTCTAGAAGCATTTGACCCGGTCTGAACACCTCCAAACCGGCCAATGCATGGGTTGTTGCCATGCATTCGGCCATTTCACCACCCAACCCTCTTCACCTCGGTTCTCCCTAACCCAAACCCACACTCCACCTCTTCCTTTCAGAAACCGAATCCCCACTCCATTTCACCTTTTTCACACTCACTCGAACTCTCTACTCTCGGTTTTTCTCTCTGGGCAAATATTGCAACCAAACCCGAGAACTTTTCAGCTTTCAACCGAGCAGAAACAAGAACTCCCAAGTTTCAGGACTCTCGGATCAACCACTCTTGCACTTTCTAAATCACTCTAATCACGGGTTATTCTTCATGTAAGTTTTCTTGTACCCGAATAACTATTATTGTTGTATCTCTACTTTTCTCTCATTTGAATCCTATTTTCATGTTCAAAGGCAGAAAAACCATGACCCAGTTACTACTTTCATGAAGCTCGTAGCTCTACAAAAGGTACACACTTCATCGTACTCGTTTACCTTGTGTTTGTGCATTTGAATATACCCGAAAACCCCTTTTCATTGGTTTTCAGGACCATCCAACCATTTGTCCCGAATTTAACCCCCATTCCACACATAAAAACCTATTTAAAACACCTTATAAACATTTTTATAACCTGGAATTATCGATTTCAGAAGGGATTTGGGTGTTTTAACCAGAAATTTCACATTACACATGTAAATTATTGATTTGATACCCCAGCCTTGACCAGGTTTATTTATACTGTTGCATCCATGGGTTTAGTCTGAATTTTCAAAATGTTTGATGATGCTAAAAGGTTATTATTGTGGGTTGGATGATTTGGTTTGGTGTTATGGACCTTAGAAGCATGTTTAAGGACCCGAATAGGTGATGGAGGTATCTAATAATGGCCTAATCCTTAAAAAGTGTCAGGATCAGTGATCTTAAGTTTGATCAATTAGAGTTGAATCGCAACGGAATTAGAACAAGAATTAGACAAATAATGCAAGAACACAATAGATATTCAATGGAACAGTACACGGTTATAGAGAAAGAGGGTTTTCTGCAAAATGGATAATATCATTCATGCACACATGCTTTGGTATGGCGGCTGCTAAGCTTTTCTAAGTTTGCTATAGCTGCTCACTTACAATTAGGTCAACATTCCTTATATAGAGGAATGTGACGACTGCTGATGTCACTTGATAGTGACATCTAACAGAATTATTATAAACAACTAAAAGTAAGCAAACTACTGAGAATGTTCACAACAACTGAGAACATCTCAGAGTATGCTAAGTACAAGATGAAACTAAAACTACTGAAACTACAAGTACTAATTACAAGAAACATAAAACTACAGAAAGGAAACCATCACAAATACTGAAGAGGTCTTCTTCAGCTGTTGTGACAACATCTGAAACTTGGTCTTCAGTCTTTGTCTTCAGTTCTTTAGCTTCAGACTTTGTCTTCAGCTCTTTCACTTCAGACTTTGTCTTCAGCTCTTTCGCTTCAGACTTTGTCTTCAGACCTTGTTATCAGTTGATGTCTTCAGCTGTTGCAGACTACTTCAGTTGTTGTAATGTCCGTGGGACTTAAAGGTTTTTCTGATCAGGCTCATTGGTTCTTTTGGTCCAACAAACTCCCCCTGAACCAATGCAGCCAAAACCTTTAAGCTTATTGAGGTCCCACTTATTCTTGGCAGAAATACTCTCTTGATCAGCTTCAGAGATATCAGATAAGCACAGGCCAGGGAACAGGTTTCAGTAGATGTGAATGTCAAAGGATGGAAGGGAACTCTTTCTTGGGGAACTGGACACAGAGCTGTTATCCCAACCATGAAACCTACTTCCCATTGATGAGTCTATAAGACTCTCTGACGTAGGCCTCAAGGAGAACAACTTGTTCCTCCTTAGTGAGTTCTTCTGCTTCTCCTTCGAAGAAGAACTCTAGGCCATAGTACTCTGATAGGTACTTTAACGTCTTTCCATTTTTCAACTCAACAGTTGTTATCTCTCTGTAAGCAAATTCATCTGGGTGAGTCCCTTCTAATAACAACTGGAGTTCATTTTTCTTGATCTCTTCAAGCCTCTTGTATAACAACCCCTTCTTGACCATTTTGTTCTCCATTAGAGTTTGAGGGGTCATCTTTGACTTGTAGGCTCTCTTGAAGTGTTCAAGTATCTCCCAGGGTGAGACTACAATGGCCAACATAATAACAGCATCTATGGTCTTTCTCACTTGGCCATTGTATCTACTTGGTATGGATTTCTTATGAATTCTAGAACTAACCCTGGGGTCTGGCCAAATCCTTACTCTCTCCTTTTGATATTGAAAGGTATACCTGAGAGCATACAACCTTTGAGCGTGTTTCTTCATGGCTTGTATAGATGATGACTGAGGAAACTCTTTGTCAACCATCTTCAAAAGTTGCTCATCGTGCTGTTTCTGCTGTTCTTCTTCTTTAATCTTAACTTTCACCATTTGCCTCTGAAAGTCTGGTGTGATCATTTGTTGACTTCTGGGCTCAGGTATTTTTAGAACGGCAGAGATTGGTAGTCTGTCTTCTTCATCATCTTCTTCTTCTTCTTCCATCCTCAACACCCTTCTCCTCCTTCTGGGTGCATCATTGGATGTGGTTTGAGATGGTTTTTGGGGTAAGGGACTTGGTTTTGAGGGTTGAGTTGGTTTAAGTTTAGGTTTAGGGATTGGTTTGGAGAGTTGTGGGGTTGGTTGTTTTTGAGTGGGAGTTTGGGTAGGCTGATTTAGCATTTTTGTGGTAAGTTTGGCTTTGGAAAGCTTGGCCATATCAGTTCTCTTCCCAGCACCTGCTTCATCTAATGCTTCGATAATCAACCCCTTATTGAATGCTTCAGAAGCACAGATTCTGGTGGTTATTGCCAGAATACTGTCTCTGGTCCATGATTTAATCTCAATTAATGATCTTCCCAAGTATTTTGCAATAAACCTGATCATTATTTCCAACCTCTCCCTTTCCATCACACTGTAAGTGGCCCATCTCTCTTGTATCTCTTTAATCTCCAGCCTTCTGATCTCAGTGTCTAAAGTAGCTGTATCAAAGCCTTGTCTGAAGAGTTGGTCTATTATTCTGTCCATTGATCTGCTGTGAGCTTCATCAGCTTCTTTAATCAGATCTTCCAATGATTTCTCTTCATCAGGCTTTTGAGTTTCAGCACTTTTCTTTCTCTTGTATGTGATCAGCTGTTTTTCCTTTTCTAACTCCTTTTCTTTCTCTTGTTGTTTCTCATCTTCCACTCACTTTCTCTTTCTTTCTTTCACTGCCTTAGAAAAAATGGAAAGACGTTAAAGTACCTATCAGAGTACTATGGCCCAGAGTTCTTCTTCGAAGGAGAAGCAGAAGAAGAACAAGTTGTTCTCCTTGAGGCCTACGTCAGAGAGTCTTATAGACTCATCAATGGGAAGTAGGTTTCATGGTTGGGATAACAGCTCTGTGTCCAGTTCCCCAAGATAGAGTTCCCTTCCATCCTTTGACATTCACATCTACTGAAACCTGTTCCCTGGCCTGTGCTTATCTGATATCTCTGAAGCTGATCAAGAGAGTATTTCTGCCAAGAATAAGTGGGACCTCAATAAGCTTAAAGGTTTTGGCTGCATTGGTTCAGGGGGAGTTTGTTGGACCAAAAGAACCAATGAGCCTGATCAGAAAAACCTTTAAGTCCCACGGACATTACAACAACTGAAGTAGTCTGCAACAGCTGAAGACATCAACTGATAACAAGGTCTGAACACAAAGTCTGAAGCGAAAGAGCTGAAGACAAAGTCTGAAGTGAAAGAGCTGAAGACAAAGTCTGAAGCTAAAGAACTGAAGACAAAGACTGAAGACCAGTTTCAGATGTTGTCACAACAGCTGAAGAAGACCTCTTCAGTAGTTGTGATGGTTTCCTTTCTGTAGTTTTATGTTTCTTGTAATCAGTACTTGTAGTTTCAGTAGTTCTAGTTTCATCTTGTACTTAGCATACTCTGAGATGTTCTCAGTTGTTGTGAACATTCTCAGTAGTTTGCTTACTTTCAGTTGTTTGTAATAATTCTGTTAGATGTCACTATCAAGTGACATCAGCAGTCGTCACATTCCTCTATATAAGGAATGTTGACCTAATTGTAAGTGAGCAGCTATAGCAAACTTAGAAAAGCTTAGCAGCCGCCATACCAAAGCATGTGTGCATGAATGATATTATCCATTTTGCAGAAAACCCTTTTTCTCTATAACCATGTACTGTTCCATTGAATATCTATTGTGTTCTTGCAATATTTGTCTAATTCTTGTTCTAATTCCGCTGCGATTCAACTCTAATTGATCAAACTTAAGATCACTTAGAACAAGAATTAGACAAATATTGCAAGAACACAATAGATATTCAATGGAACAGTACACGGTTATAGAGAAAGAGGGTTTTCTGCAAAATGGATAATATCATTCATGCACACATGCTTTGGTATGGCGGCTGCTAAGCTTTTCTAAGTTTGCTATAGCTGCTCACTTATAATTAGGTCAACATTCCATATATAGAGGAATGTGACGACTGCTGATGTCACTTGATAGTGACATCTAACAGAATTATTACAAACAACTAAAAGTAAGCAAACTACTGAGAATGTTCACAACAACTGAGAACATCTCAGAGTATGCTAAGTACAAGATGAAACTAAAACTACTGAAACTACAAGTACTGATTACAAGAAACATAAAACTACAGAAAGGAAACCATCACAACTACTGAAGAGGTCTTCTTCAGCTGTTGTGACAACATCTGAAACTTGGTCTTCAGTCTTTGTCTTCAGTTCTTTAGCTTCAGACTTTGTCTTCAACTCTTTCACTTCAGACATTGTCTTCAGCTCTTTCGCTTCAGACTTTGTGTTCAGACCTTGTTATCAGTTGATGTCTTCAGCTGTTGCAGACTACTTCAATTGTTGTAATGTCCGTGGGACTTAATGGTTTTTCTGATCAGGCTCATTGGTTCTTTTGGTCCAACAAAAAGTATTAACAACTTTGTTAGAAACAAAATTTTCAGGACTTATGACTAATAAATCAGTGGCTAAAACCAGACTTGGTGAAATTTTTGGGTTAACATGTAAATCCTTATGAACTTATTTAGCTTTAACAAGCCTAACCGGGAGGTTTTTGGATGAGATTCTAAAAATAATGTAACGAGCCTAAAAACCAATGAAACCATAATATTTTAGTAAGTTTGAGGACCTCACACTCGTATTTTGATGAAAATCTTTGAAATGGAAAGAACCAACTTCGGGGTAAAAATTTTAATTTTGGAAACTTGAAGGACTAAAGTGTAAATTCTAAAAAATCAACCATATTTCAGTAAGTTTATGACCAAAAACTATTGTTATACTTACTTTCATGTAAGAGTCTGTGGGAAACCAAAAACGGGTCGTATTACGCCAAAAACCCCAACTTTCCTAAAAAGGAAACTTTTCGACACAAATTTTCTAAGGGAAGTGGTCATATGTATTTTTAAACATATCTTACCTTTGCTCACCCTCCAGATAGTCTAAGAACCTATAGCTTATGCATATATCTTGCTCATAGGGTGCTAGGACCTGAATCTATCTGTGTGAAGAATCTTTGATCTGTCTAAGGTGAGTTTCTAGTGTTCCCTTTTTACTATTGATTTAGGATGAAGCATGCTCTGTTTGAACCAAACTTATTTGAATACTATTATGCGATGCTATTATATGTTGTGGCTATGGTTAGAACCTGCATCTTTGTATCAAAATCATTAATTCTATGTGAACCGCTTGATTATATGGGTAGATCTACTTGGGGAATCCCCCACGTACAGTGCCTTCCGATGAGAAGGGTACCACACTGAGATCCTGCGGGGTCATTATGGATTGTAACAGGTTTTTATAAGATACTATGGTGTACCACCTGGCAGGTATGGTATACTGTTCTGAGGCTCAATTTCCCCTATGGGTTATACCAGCAACACAAGTTTAGAAGAGGCTAGCCGGGGCTGAGTGCAGGGTTGATTGTGATCCCACAACTATAATACTATGTTTTTAAACTTAACTTTGGATTCAATGAGCCCTTTTGTTTTTAAACTTTAAACACTTGAACTCACCAACTTTTTAGTTGACACAAATTCTTTTTGAGCATGTTTCAGGTAATCTTTGATGAGCTTGGATTTTATGAAGACTCTAAAGCTGGCTTAGTACCGTGACTACCCCCTGGCATTACTAAGACTTTTTAAACATTTGAGACATTTGGATTTGTTGGGTGTTAACTTGGATAATTTTGTAATGGACAAAAATTTATGTAATGTAATGCCATTGTGATTTCTCTCCTTGTGTGCTCTTGTGTGGTATGTTTCCGCTTCCATGTATGTTGCCAATCTGCAACGTCACACCCTCTTCTGGGCCCAGGGTGTGACAGATTGGTATCAGAGCCACAGGTTGTAGGGAAATTGGGAATACCTTAGTAAACCCTAAGCTACAACCCTGATACCCTTGGACTGTCCTTGTTTTAGAATTTGTTGGAATGAGTGGGTTGGGTAAATTGATGATTACACTTGATCAATGTAATCATGAATTTACTGGACGCGTGAATTCCGACACAATCCCCATTTGGTGTTAAAAATCTTTTCATTTGCCTGGAAAATATTTTGAGTGAATCTAAACTTTGTTTTATCTCTGCGGCAACATGTGCTTTCACTATTATGAGATACTACTACCATTGTTACTGCTGTAACTACTATTATGAGATACTATTATCACTATTTCCATGAGCTATGAGAAACCAAATTACTCATGATGATTCTACAGGAACTCAAAGACTCTGGCCAACAACGAAAAAACTCTCGCATTACCTATAGATGAGACCGCCCCTGTAGGACGGCTAAGGAGGGCGACTTCCCCATCTCAATATGAGGAGTACATTAGGCGGTGCAGTCACCCCGGATGGATATCTGTTACATCTGACGACACCGAGCCATCCGAAGATTCATCCCCGACATCTCAGGCGAGTAGCCGGACCCGCTCCAACTCACCTTATGTCGCAGCACCTACCCATTCGTCCATCCCACCTATGGGAATAGGGGAGCGCGAGTTATCACTAGGCCGTGGAAGAGCATTAGACCTGGAGCATCTATCTTATTTAGGATGCCGCCTCCTCCACCTCCTCTTACACCAGCTCCTGCACCGGCACCTCCGATGATGGGACCGCCCAGACGCCAACATCAGGACGAGTTCTCGATACCGCCTAGACGTAGCATGTATGATGGCCCGAGCGTTCTAGCAGGAGATCTCTACTCGTAGTCCAGCCGCCATGCCAGTAACTTTGGTCCTAACCTCGTGCTGAGCAACATACTGAGGACCATTCAGCGCCATGAGCTTGTTGGATCTTATATGCCCAAGACACATACAAGATTGATGTGGTTAGTACGTTATGATCCAAGTCGGGTCATACCCAATAACAAGCTAGGCAAACACCGATAAACATTTATTTGTTGATCATGATCAAGCAAATAAATTATGACACCAATTTAGAAAATGGGTTTCTGAAATATTGCATTTGAGATAGAACAAATTATATGGATATTTTGTTCATGAGATATCATTTGTAATGTTGTTTAAATAAGTTAACTAACATCAAATATAAGAGTGTTTAAGTTATAAGATTAAAATTGGTTTAATTATATAACTTAATGAGTGATTAACAATGAATTAAAAGGGTGTTTTTCAAAATGGAGGGAACCCATTTTGAACCCAATTTTCGGCCGCCCCTTGGTGGTTGGCATTGGGATTCCTTTGTCTTGTTTTTATGCAAGACATTTACTTGTTCACCTGACACTCAACACACTTTCTCTCTCACACATGCAAGCTCCTTCTTCTCCATTTCTCTTCTCCCATTTTCGGACCTAGAAGGTTTTGTAAGAAGGATCTTTGGTGTCAACTTCCTAACAAGTTTGGTGCTTTGCAAGAGCTTGTGGGTATACAAGCTTGAGGTCTTCTCTTTTGAAGACTAGACATTCAAGAAACATCATCTTCCTCCTCTCATCCGTATCTAACTTCCTTGTTCAAGAAAGGTAGTATTCATGTACATCCTATGGTTGGTTTTGATAGCATTTCTTTTCACATATATATGATCCTTGTTCTTGGGTTTGTTTTCTTGAACATATAAATGTTTATTTTCAGAATATAACACAAGTTTTAAAACCCTTATATCCGCTGCGTTTTGTTGTTTAAATGGTTAAACATCTTTGTTAAAACTTGTAAAAACCCAACAATGGCATCTAGAGCCGGTTATGTGGAAAACTTGCTTCAAAAGTCCAAGAAAAGTTAGTTTTGTTGGACTTTTTCAACCCATTAGGGGCTGTTTTGTTATGGATAAATGAATCCCTTATCTTTCAAAGTTTTATCTAACATGCTTTAGAATAAACCTTGAAAGATTAACATCAAGTGGTTGATTGTTTTGTTTGGACTAAACCCTAAAGTTTGGGTTTATGTTGGCCGAAACTTTAAGGGTTAAAAGGGAGTTCATGGTTGTTCTTGGATGTTGTATTTGATACATATTTTGGTGCATAACATAGCCTTGACCTAATGTGTTTTGGATTTGGATGAATGTGATTGTCATGTTTAGTTTTATTCATTAAAGGGTTGTAATAATAATTTTGGTGTTTGTATCTTTTGGGTTGTAATTTATTTATTCATTGGTTATGTAATAAATAGATTAGGTGCATTTCTTTTATTAGAAAAATTGTATTAGGATATGATTTTGTAAAAGAAGATGCACAAGTTGGAGACTCAAGGGAAGATACAAAGGAAGAACTCAAAAGACATGGACACTTGAAGCATTTGGATGCGGATTCGAGTGGGAGTTCTTGGACACATTTTAATGTGTCATTATTAACCCTTAGGAAAGACCTAATGACAACACTTGTGATGGCAAACAAGTGTGGTCACCTTAGTGGCTATGGTTATGCACTTATGATTGAATGGTTGTGCTTGTTTGGTTGTTTTGTTTTATGTTGGATGTTTGATATATGGATATGCATAACTAACAAATTTATAAACATAACAAGCTGAAAATAAATGGTTCTTAATCATTAAGTGGTTAATAAAAGGTTATTAAAAGGATTAATGATTTTAAATAAAAGGGGTTTTATTAAAAGAACCATAGGGTACCATGTATTTGAAAGCATGCAAATGCAAGGTACATAGAGTTTTCTAAACTAGAATTATGAAAACTTAAAATGTCTTTTGAAAACAAGTTTATCACCATCCTTTTACACAACACTTAAGTCACTTGAAAACTCTTAATGGGATAAAGGTCACCTAACCATTTTGAGGGAACTTGTGATTTGAGGTGGGAATGCCATATTTGTGGGATAAAGATCACCTAACCACTTATATTGGTAAACTCACATGTGTGTGTAAGTAGGGTAACTTGATTTGCAAACCATGTTAAATGGATCACCTACAATGTGGTTTACAAAAGGTGTTGATGGGATTAACATGCCGACTATACATATGATGTTTAAGTCGATCCCATACCTCTAGAAGTTGCAAAGGGTTGCAATTGTCAAACGTTGACTACCTTGTTAATTTAAATAATGGGATAAAGATCACCTAACCACTATTTAAATGTGACGTTGGATTCTAGAATTTTATTTTGTGTATGACACATAAAAGAAATTTATAATTAAATATGATAATATCGTAAATACTAAAATTGAACCTTGTTAAATTTTGTAGATGGCCACCAACAACAATGAAAATAATGATATTCCATCCGCTCATACCCTATCACTAAGAACCATTCTCCAAAAGGAGCGTCTAAACCATAACAATTTCATTGATTGGTTTCGAAACTTGAGAATTGTTCTCAAGCAAGAGAAACGGTCATATATCTTAGACGATCCGATTCCCGATGAACCCAATGAGGAAGATGAAGAGGCCTACATGAATTGGGTGAAATACACTGAGGACTCGGTCCAAGTGTCTTGCCTCATGTTGGCAAGTATGACTCCGGATCTCCAAAAGGAGTACGAACATCACGGAGCATACGACATGATAACCCAGTTGAAGGAAACGTTCCAACAACAAGCAAGGGTAGAGCGCTTCGAAACGGTTCGAGCACTCCATGCATGTCGTATGGATGATACCCAATCGGTCTCGTCTTATGTACTTAAGATGAAGAGCCACATAGACCGCCTCGAAAGGCTGAATTGTCCCGTCTCGAAAGAGTTGGCTACGGATTTGATCCTCAACTCTTTGTCAAAAAGGTTTGACAATTTTGTTATGAATTATAACATGAACGGTTGGGACAAGAACATAACTGAGCTTCACTCTATGCTCAAGACAGCCGAGGCGGCCATGGGTAAAAGGAGTTTACCCGTTCTCACCATCAATGAAGGTGGGAACAAGAAGAGGCCTCACCCCGCATCCAAGGCAAGTGTTGCCAAAGGTAAAGGGTACGTTGGGAGAAAGGGAAAGGGAGTGGTAAAAGTGCCACCACCAAAACCAGCGGAGAAGAAGCAAAAGGTTGCTTCGGATGACCCATGCTTTAAGTGTGGGGAGATAGGACATTGGGCAAGAAATTGTCCTGTCCATCTCAAAGAGTTGAAAGCAAAGAGGGATGCCGGGCAGACCTCAGGTACAATTTTCATGATTCATATTGATCTAAATATAATATCCTCTAACACATGGGTATTGGATACCGGATGTGGGACTCACATTTGCAATTTGTTGCAGGGGTTCAAAAGAAGTAAAAACTTCAAGAAAGGGGATGTTAGCCTCTACATGGGGAATGGGGCAAAAGTTCAAGTTGAAGCCCGAGGGGACTACATCCTGAAGCTTCCAAATGGTTTGGAAGCAATTTTGAACAATGTTTTGTATGCTCCTAGTTTGACTAGGAACATTATTTCAGTTGCACAATTAAGACAATATGGTTATGTTTTGATGTTTATTGAAAATGAAATTCATGTTTCTTTAAATAACATCTTTTATTTTAAAGCTACTCCTATTAATGGTATTTATGAATTGGTTCGTGAAAACACATTATATGATAGCTCGTTGTACCAAACCACCACCAAGAAGCTCAAATTAGATTTGAGTGACACCTATCTTTGGCATTGCCGTCTTGGTCATATAAACAAGAAGCGCATACAAACTCTTCAAAAGAATGGTCTTTTAAAAGCAAGTGAATATGATTCATTTGATGTATGTGAATCTTGTTTACAAGGCAAAATGACTAAGGCGCCTTTTAGTGGCAAAACCGAAAGGGCAAAAGATTTATTAGGTATCATACATTCGGATGTATGTGGTCCTTTTAAGCCAATGACTAGGTATAATGAAAGATACTTCATTACCTTCACCGACGACTATAGTAGGTATGGGTATGTGTACTTGTTAAGACACAAAGATGAAGCTTTTGAAATGTTCAAAACCTTCCAAAATGAAGTAGAAAATCAACTCAACAAATCAATAAAAATTCTCCGCACCGATAGAGGAGGTGAATACCTGAGTGATGCTTTTAGAGATCATCTTAGAAGTTGTGGGATTATCTCACAACTATCTCCACCTGGAACACCACAACACAATGGTGTGTCCGAAAGGAGAAATCGAACTCTATTAGATATGGTTCGATCTATGATGGCTGGAAGCTCATTGCCTCTATCATTTTGGGGCTTTGCTTTGCTCTCTGCGGCCCGTATTTTGAATATGGCCCCAACCAAGAAAGTGGAAAGGACACCTTTTGAAATATGGCATGGAAGGGTTCCATCTCTATCATATTTAAAGGTGTGGGGATGTGAGGCTTATGTAAAGACTCCCACCTCAAACAAGTTAGAAAGACGTTCCACTAAGTGTATTTTTATTGGATATCCTAGAGATTCTATGGGATATTATTTCTATGATCCATTGGAACAAAAGGAGTTTGTTGCCAAGAAGGGTGAGTTCTTGGAAGCCAAGTTCCTTATGGAAGGAGCTAGCAGTAGAACAGTGGATCTTGAGGAGGATCAAGAACCACAACCCGATACACGTTTGGTTGACACTAGCACTCAACATGAGGATGTTGAGAATGATCAAATGGTTGATCAATACACACAAAACGTTCGCAAATCTGGTAGAACTAGTAATCCACCTGAAAGATATGGATTTTTCATGGATGGGTGCTATGTGGTTGATTCCGATGAACCAATCACATACCATGATGCAGTGTCCAATTTGGATTGTGACAAATGGCTTGAAGCCATGAATGTTGAGATGCAATCCATGTATGACAACCAAGTGTGGGACTTGGTTGTACCACCTCTTAACTCCAAGGTAGTTGGAAGTAAGTGGGTTTTCAAGAAGAAAACCGATATGCATGGAAACTTGGATACTTATAAAGCTAGACTTGTAGCAAAAGGTTTCACTCAAACTCAAGGGGTTGATTATGATGAGACTTTTTCGCCTGTTGCAATGCTAAAGTCTATTAGGATATTATTTGCCATAGCTGCTCATTATGATTATGAGATTTGGCAAATGGATGTCAAAACCGCTTTTCTAAATGGATATCTTGAGGAAGATGTCTATATGGTTCAGCCTGAAGGTTTTGTCGACCCAAAACATCCTAACAAAGTATGCAAGTTAAAGAAATCAATCTATGGATTGAAGCAAGCGTCAAGAAGTTGGAATCACCGTTTTGATGAAGAGGTAATTAAATTTGGGTTCATCAAAAATGCTGATGAGGCTTGTGTGTATAAAAAGGCTAGTGGGAGCATCATCACTTTCCTAGTATTGTATGTCGATGACATCCTACTATTTGGAAATGACATTCCAACCTTGGAAGGTATAAAAACCTGGCTTGGAAGCTGTTTTTCCATTAAGGATCTTGGTGAAGCCGCCTACATTTTGGGAATAAAGATCTATAGGGATAGATCAAGGCGGTTGATAGGTTTAAATCAAAGTGCATACATTGACAAGATCTTGAAAAGGTTCAAGATGGAGAACTCTAAGAAAGGTACGGTACCTATTCAAAGAGGAACGATATTGAGTACGACTCAATGTCCAAGCTCAAAGGATGAGCAAGATAAAATGAAGGGAATCCCGTATGCGTCTGCTATAGGATCCATCATGTATGCAATGATATGCACTAGGCCGGACGTGTCATGCGCCTTGAGCATGACAAGCCGATACCAGCAAAATCCTGGAAATAGTCATTGGATGGCTGTTAAGAACATACTTAAGTACCTAAGGAGGACTAAAGATATGTTCCTAATCTATGGATCTGGTGAGGAGGAACTCGTGGTAAAAGGTTACACGGATGCGAGTTTCCAAACTGATCGGGATGACTCACGATCACAATCGGGATACATTTTCATCCTAAATGGAGGAGCAGTCTCTTGGAAGAGCTCTAAACAAGATGTGGTGGCATTATCAACTACAGAGTCAGAATACATCGCCGCTTCATTAGCAGCTCAAGAAGCTGCATGGTTGAAGAAATTCATTGCCGATCTAGGGGTTGTCCCTTCCATTCAGGACCCCCTAGAAATTCTTTGTGATAATGAGGGTGCGATTGCTCAAATCAAGGAACCCCGTGCACATCAAAAGACTAGGCACATTGAGCGGAGATTCAACTACATAAGGGATGAAGTTGAAAAGGGAAAAATATGTATTCGCAAAGTTCACACGGATCAAAACATTGCGGATCCACTCACGAAGCTTCTTGAAAAGGCAAAGCATGAGGGTCATACTTGTGCCATGGGACTTCGATATTCTAGTGACTGGATTTGATTTTGTGATCTTGTATTTGGATATTGGAACCTTTTATTACTTGAATGAATTATATGGTTATAATGTTTCAACTAATGTTCCAATTTTGCATGTTTAATCCATGAGTAAATCATTTACTCTAAACGTCCGTAGTCGTTCATACCTGTGGGAACAAGTATGAGGGTAAGACTATTATGAACTTGGATTGGTAGATATTCATTTGGATGAATATATAGCAAAGGGTTGCTGCCAAAGTTCATAGATATTTATGGGATATAAATATTGGACTGACCCGCATCTCAAATATTACTACATGGAATCTTCTTGATTGATCATAAGTAAATTTGAGTAAAGGCGAATATCATTTGGTATCCTCTGACCTGAGATACATATTGGGTCTTGATATTCACCGGGTATTATACTTTGACTTAGTTCTTCGCTGTTCTGAAACATGGCAGTACATAAGACTAAATTCAGGTATAGCACGAGGTGATTGTGAGAGACGTATGTAATCAAGATGGGATTTGTTCCTCTTATTCGTTGAGAGTAAGATGTCTAAGGCCTGCTAAAGTTAAGTCAATGGAGAATGATCATTCTGTGTCTCTAAGATTTAACATGACATCTGTGACAAAAGGATAGATGATTGATTCACCTAAAACATTTTCGAGTAAGATACTTGAAGGGGATGATGTTATTGAATGGCACTTAGTCATACGTATTAAGGGTAGTAAACCGTTGTTAGGCGGTATTTACTGCTTGCATCAATCTTCTATGAATCTTGTGCAAGTGGGAGATTGTTGGATCTTATATGCCCAAGACACATACAAGATTGATGTGGTTAGTACGTTATGATCCAAGTCGGGTCATACCCAATAACAAGCTAGGCAAACACCGATAAACATTTATTTGTTGATCATGATCAAGCAAATAAATTATGACACCAATTTAGAAAATGGGTTTTCTGAATTATTGCATTTGAGATAGAACAAATTATATGGATATTTTGTTCATGAGATATCATTTGTAATGTTGTTTAAATAAGTTAAATAACATCAAATATAAGAGTGTTTAAGTTATAAGATTAAAATTGGTTTAATTATATAACTTAATGAGTGATTAACAATGAATTAAAAGGGTGTTTTTCAAAATGGGAGGGAACCCATTTTGAACCCAATTTTCGGCCGCCCCTTGGTGGTTGGCATTGGGATTCCTTTGTCTTGTTTTTATGCAAGACATTTACTTGTTCACCTGACACTCAACACACTTTCTCTCTCACACATGCAAGCTCCTTCTTCTCCATTTCTCTTCTCCCATTTTCGGACCTAGAAGGTTTTGTAAGAAGGATCTTTGGTGTCAACTTCCTAACAAGTTTGGTGCTTTGCAAGAGCTTGTGGGTATACAAGCTTGAGGTCTTCTCTTTTGAAGACTAGACATTCAAGAAACATCATCTTCCTCATCTCATCCGTATCTAACTTCCTTGTTCAAGAAAGGTAGTATTCATGTACATCCTATGGTTGGTTTTGATAGCACTTCTTTTCACATATATATGATCCTTGTTCTTGGGTTTGTTTTCTTGAACATATAAATGTTTATTTTCAGAATATAACACAAGTTTTAAACCCTTATATCCGCTGCGTTTTGTTGTTTAAATGGTTAAACATCTTTGTTAAAACTTGTAAAAACCCAACAGCATGCCACGCGGACCTTGCAGTCCGCCCAATTTCAGGCACTAATGGCGTCCCATGGTGTCCAACGCTTGGAGCAAGAACAAAAGAAGAAGGGGTCAGGGTGGTTCAGATGGTTAAAGAAAAGATGGCAATAGTGATGGACTGATGTTGATTATTGAATGATGCTACCATTATGAGAAACTATTGATTTCTGACACATTTTTGGGGGTGATGACACCTTCCAGCTTGTATTGCTACGAAACTATTGACTCTGTTTGATGCTTGTTTTACTATCTACGATTGAACTTCTTTTATGATACTACCTTATCCATTGCAGGTTGCCTGATTTGGGTTATGCATTAGTATATTCTAGGGATCTAATGTGATTGCCTTTTGAATTGCTAATTGACTCTATGAATATATGAGACTATGTATGATTCAGTATGTGTTTTGAGTGTCATCGTGTGTTTTGTGGAGCGACCTTAGGGAGTCAGTTGGTGTGTGGGATACTCGAAACAAAATTTATGAGACACTAAATGAGTTTATCTAAGATTGACACCAGAATGCCGCCTAGAGGGGAAACACGCAGAGGAAGAAATAGGGGTGTTGGACCCCAGGGGTCGAGGTGAGAACCGACCACCCACTCCACCTAGGGCCGACCCTGAGGAAAATACTAACCTTGAAAAATGATAAAAGGATCGCTAACTTGGGGGCCCAACAAATTGCAAATGCTATCCCCACCATCATCACGCAAACAAAATGCTGATTGGGGAAATACAACCCGGAATGATGAACCCGGAAACAATTTAGGAGATGCTGAGAATGCTGAAGAGGTAAGAACCGGGTGTTCTTACAAAAATTTCATGTCATGCAAGCCAAAAGACTTCTTCGGCACTGAGGGAGCAATAGACACCTACTGCTGGCTGGATGAAATGGAAGTTATGCTGGATATAAGCAAGTGCAAGAACGAGCATATGGTCAGGTTTGCCTCACAATCCCTAAAGGGACCAGCACTAGAATGGTGGAAGACGGTCGTTCAGCCAAAGGGCAAGGATGCAGCCGGCCGCATGAAATGGTCAGTATTTTGAGAACTGATGACCGGTAAGTACTGTCTGATGAACCAGCTGGAGAAGCTTGAGGCAGAATTTCTGAGCCTGGAAATGAGGGGCTCGAACTACACTGAATATATCAATCGATTCTCAGCTCTATCCAGACTTGTGCCTCACTTGGTACCTCCCGAATCTAAAGGCGTAGTCCGATTTATCTGGGGTCTGCATCCCAGAGTTAGAAGCATTGTCCAGTCTGGTAGACCTACAACCCTCTAATCGGCCGTCGATCTTACTGGCAGCTTAACGGACGACCTGATCAGGGCGGGATGGACGGATCAGCGGAGGAATGAGGATAAGAAGAGGTTAACGGGCTAGAAGAGATGGTGGATCGATGTTAGAAGGGCCAGTGGTAGTGGTAGTAGCTCAAACAGGAGGGCTGATGAAAAGGCAAGACGTGATGAACAAGGGGCAAGAGGCCAAAGGCTGTATGTAGGTACCAACCTCTTATGCACCAAATGCAAACTGCACCACCAAGGGGAATGAAATCTGATGCCCTGTTTTAGGTGCAAACAAACTAGCCACCTGATAAAGGATTGTACTTTCGAGCCCCGGAAGTAATGCTACGAATGCGGGGATCCGGGACACATGCAAAACAAGTGTCTCAAGCTGGCAAGAGACAAGGACGCTAGGCCTAGCAAGCCTAATGGGAGAGCATTTGTAATGGGCCCCAATGGTGCCCGCAAGGACCCCGACGTGGTAAACGGTACGTTCCTCATTAAGAACCACCCTGCTACTGTTTTGTTTGATACTGGGGCAACTGGAAGTTTTGTTTCTACTACCTTTAGACATTTAATTGATTCGGAACTTTATACTCTAGCTGATGCTTACATGGTAGAATTAGCCGATGGCAAGATAATAGAAACCAGTGAAATTATCAAGGGTTGCACGATAGAGTTAGAGGGTAGCCCGTTTAAAATAGACTAGATGCCTATTACGCTAGGAGGATTTGATGTAGTCATGGGAATGGATTGGTTAGCAAAATATAAGGCTCTAATTGTGTGTGGTGAACGCTTGCTTAGAATACCTTTAACTGACAGAAGCACGCTAACGATCCATGGTGACAGAAACGACACGGTTTACCCCATGATTTCTCACCTAAAGGCTACTAAGAGCCTCCGCAAGGGATGCTCACCCTTCATAGTCTACGTAATGAAAGCAAAAGAGGAAAAGAAAATCGAAGATATACCGGTGGTGGCCGAGTACCCAGAAGTTTTTCCTGAGGACCTACCAGGACTCCCTCCGACTAGACAGGTCGAATTCCAAATAGATCTAGTGCCTGGTACCGCACCAATGGCCAAGGCACCCTACCGACTCGCTCCACCTAAGATGAAGGAGCTAATGTTGCAAATCCAAGAATTACTGGATAAGGGATTTATTCGGCCAAGTGTTTCTCCGTAGGGTGCACTGGTATTGTTCGTTAAGAAGAAGGACGGGACCCTGTGAATGTGTATTGACTATCGCGATCTTAACAAGATTCCAATCAAGAATCGCTATCCTCTCCTAAGAATTGATGACTTGTTCGACCAACTGTAAGGAGCCAGCTACTTCTCCAAAATAGACTTAAGATCGGGGTATCACCAACTAAAGGTGAGAGAAGAAGATGTACCCAAGACAGCTTTTCGAACGAGGTATGGACACTATGAATACTTAGTCATGCCCTTCGGACTGACCAAGGCACCCGCCGCATTCATGGATCTCATGAACCGAGTGTGTCATCCATACCTAGACAAATTTGTCATTGTGTTTATTGATGACATCCTGATCTACTCTCGTAGCTAAGAAGAGCACGTGAAGCACCTCAGGCTGATTCTTGAACTGCTCAAGAATGAACAGCTTTATGCAAAATTCTCCAAATGTGAGTTTTGGATGCGCGAAATCTAGTTTTTAGGGCATGTGGTGAACAAAGAGGGAATTCAAGTAGACCCGTCAAAGATTGAAGCCGTTAAAAACTGGAAAATCCTTGAAACCCCTACAGAGATAAGGCAATTTCTTGGTTTAGCTGGATACTACTGAAGGTTTATTAAGGACTTCTCCCGAATTGTACAGCCATTGACCACTCTAACCAAAAAGAATGCAACCTTCACATGGGGTAAAGAATAGAATGACGCATACAAATTACTCAAGGAGAAGATGTGTAGTGCACCTATCCTCTCCCTACCTGAAGGCATTGATGATTTTGTAGTCTATTGTGACGCCTCACGTCAAGGACTGGGATGTGTGTTGATCCAGCCAGATAAGGTGATTGCTTACGCGTCCAGATTATTGAATGATCATGAGAAAACCATACTACCCACGATCTAGAATTAGGTACCGTTGTGTTTGCTCTCAAGATATGGAGACACTACCTTTACCGTACCAAATGCGTCATCTACACTGACCATAAAAGTCTACAACACATTCTGGATCAAAATATGCTAAATATGCGCCAACGAAGGTGGGTAGAACTGCTGAGCGATTATGAATGCGAGATTCGCTACCACCAGGAAAGGCCAATGTGGTAGCTGATGCTCTAAGTAGGAAGGAAAGGGAGAAACGCCTTCGTGTCCATGCTCTGAGAATGAGCATGTACACCAGTCTTACCGCTAGATTGATAGAAGCACAAAAGGAAGCCTTGAGCAAGGACAAACTAGCGGAAGAAATGCTAACAGGAATGGAAAAACGTTGGGAATTGTGTAGTGACGGGCTGTATAAGCACGAGGGAAGAACCTAGATACCGAAACACTGGGGAATTAGAGAGATATTCCTGGATGAGGCATACAAATCTAGATACTCCGTTCATCCAGGAAGTGACAAAATGTATTAGGACTTGAGGGTTCTTTTCTGGTGGCTTGGGTTAAAGAAATCCATTGCCACCTATATGGGGAAATGCCTGACGTGTGTGATGGTAAAGGCCAAGAACCAAAAGCCATCAGCAACCTTACAGCAGCCCGAAATCCCTGAGTGGAAATGGGATAACATTACGATGGGCTTCGTTACAAAGTTACCATTTCCTAGACTGACCAAATCAGCTCATTTCCTACCCATACAAGAAGACTACGATTTACCGAAGTTAGTGCAACTGTACATCGATGAGATAGTAACAAGACATGGAGTGCCCCTATCGATTATCTCAGACCATGATAGTCGTTTCACTTCATGATTCTGGAAGTGTCTCCAATAAGCTTTGGGGACACGTTTTTACTTAAGCATCGCATACCACCCTCAAACTAATGGGCAAAGTGAAAGAACCACTCAAACATTAGAGGACATGTTGAGAGCTTGCGTGATTGATTTAGGGGGAAGTTGGGATAACCACCTTCCTCTAGTGGAATTCTCCTACAATAATAGCTACCACGCAGGTTTAAAAGTAGCTCCCTATGAAGCCTTGTATGGCAGAAAGTGCCGGTCACCTTTGAGCTGGAATAAGATTGGTGATAGCCAAATAATGGGGCCTGATATTGTAATGGAGACCACGGATAAAGTATTCAAGATTAAGGAATGATTAAGAACAGCCAGGGATCGTCAAAAGAAGTACGCCGATAGAAGGCAGAAGCCCCTAGAATTTCAAGTGGGCGATAGAGTGATGCTAAAAGTGGCGCCATGGAAAGGCACGGTGAGATTTGGCAAGAAGGGTAAATTAAGTCCAAGATAAATTGGACTATTTGAAATCTTATTGAGAGTTGGCTCGGTAGCATACCAATTAAAGCTACCCTAAGAGTTGAGCTACGTACATGACACTTTTCATGTGTCAAACTTGAAGAAGTGTTTCATAGACAAGGCCTTGGAACTTCCATTGGACGATGCCAAAATCACTAATGAGTTGAAGTTTGTGGAAGAGCCCATAGAGATTACTGACCGACTGGTCCAGAAACTTAGACGAAGTCGTATACCCTAAGTCAAAGTAAGATGGAACTCTAGGCGAGGACCCGAATTTACATGGGAACGAGAAGATATGATGAGGAAGGAGTATCCACACCTCTTTAAGCCTACTCGTCCAGAATCTAATCGATCCTAAATGGTGGGTGAATGTAACAACTGACTCCTAGGTCCAACTCCAAAGCCTTAAATGTAATTTGAGACTTGTTTCTTTTTTCAAGATTTCATTCATTTGATGTACCCTCTTCTTTGTGATTGATTAATTTTGTAATTTAATCTTACCTGTATGATTCTTGCATGACTTTCCTTAGTCTTTAAACTAATTCATAAGGATAGAAGAGACTTGCTACCCTAATAACAACACAAAATATTAAAATTTAAAGTCTTCATCCGCATTTCTTAGTCTTCATCTGCATTTGTAAGTCTTCATCCGCATTTCTTAGTCTTCAACCGCATTTCTTAGTCTTCATCCACATTTCTTTGGTTGTTCACCCGCATTTCATTGATTTCCATCCGCAATTCTTTGATTTTTCACTCAGGCGCATGACAACTGTTCAGGCACCCTGAAAGTGGGCGGATGAGCACTGTTTGGGCATTTTTCCCACACTTAGCATTTTTTAATAAATGTCCGAACCCTTTTAGAAGCATTTGACCCGATCTGCACACCTCCAAACCGGCCATTGCATGGGTTGTTGCCATGCATTTCGCCATTTCACCACCCAACCCTCTTTACCTCAGTTCTCCCTAACCCAAACCCACACTCCACCTCTTCCTTTCAAAAACCGAATCCCCACTCCATTCCTTCTCTTTCACACTCACCCGAACTCTCTACTCTCGGTTTTTCTCTCTCGGCAAATATTGCAACCAAACCCGAGAACGTTTTAGCTCTCAACCGAGCAGAAACAAGAACTCCCAAGTTTCAGGACTCTCGGAACAACCACGCTTGCACTTTCTGAATCACTCTAATCACGGGTTATTCTTCGTGTAAGTTTTCTTGTACCCGAACAACTATTATTGTTGTATCTCTACTTTTCTCTCCTTTGAATCCTATTTTCTTGTTCAAAGGCAGAAAAACCACAACCCAGTTACTGCTTTCGTGAAGCTTACTGCTCTACAAAAGGTACACACTTCATCATACTTGTTTACCTTGTGTTTGTGCAGTTGAATCTACCCAAAAACCCCTATTCATGGGTTTTCAAGACCATCCAACCATCTGTCCCGAATCTAACCCCCATTCCACACTTAAAAACCTATTTAAAACACCTTATAAACATTTTTAAAACCTAGACTTATCGATTTCAAAAGGGATTTGGGTGTTTTAACCTGAAATTTCATATTACACATGTGTAAATTATTGCTTTGATACCCCAGCCTTGACCAAGTTTATTTATACTGTTGCATCCATGGGTATAGTCTGAATTTTCAGAATGTTTGATGATGCTAAAAGGTTATTATTATGGGTTGGATGATTTGGTTTGGTGTTATGGACCTTATAAGCATGTTTAAGGAGCCGAATAGGTGATGGAGGTACCTAATAATGGCCAAATCCTTAAAAAGTATTAACAACTTGTTAGAAATAAAATTTACAGGCCTTATGACTAATAAATCAGTGGCTAAAACCAGACTTGGTGAAATTGTTGGGTTAACATGTAAATCTTTATGAACTTATTTAGCTTTAACAAGCCTAACCTGGAGATTTTTGGATGAGATTCTAAAAATAATGTAACAAGCCTAAAAACCAATGAAACCATAATATTTCAGTAAGTTTGAGGACCTCAAACTCGTATTTTGATGAAAAGATTTGAAATGGAAAGAACCAACTTCGGGGTAAAAATTTTAATTTTGGAAACTTGAAGGACTAAAGTGTAAATTCTAAACAATCGACCATATTTCAGTTTGTTTATGACCAAAAACTATTGTTATACTTAATTTCATCTAAGAGTCTATAGGAAACCAAAAACGGGCCGTATTACGCCAAAAACCCCAACTTTCCTATAAAGGAAACTTTTCGACACAAATTTTCTAAGGGATGTGGTCATATGTATTTTTAAACATATCTTACCTTTGCACACCCTCCTAATAGTCTAAGTACCTATAGCTTATGCATATATCTTGCTCAAAGGGTGCTAGGACCTGAATCTATCTGTGTAAAGAATCTTTGATCTGTCTAAGGTGCGTTTCTAGTGTTCCCTTTTTACTATTGATTTGGGATGAAGCATGCTCTGTTTGAACCAAACTTATTTGATACTATTATGGGATGCTATTATATGTTGTGGCTATGGTTAGAACCTGCATCTTTGTATCACAATCATTAATTCTATATGAACGCTTGATTATATGGGTAGATCTACTTGGGGAATCCCCCACGCACAGTGCCTTCCGATGAGAAGGGTACCACACTGAGATCCTGCGGGGTTGTTGTGGCATGTAATAGGTTTTTATAAGATACTATGGTGTACCATCGGGCAGGTATGGTATACTGTTCTGAGGCTCAGTTTCCCCTATGGGATATACCGGCAACACAAGTTTAGAAGAGGCTAGCCGGGACTGAGTGCAGGGTTGATTGTGATCCCATAACTGTGATACTATGTTTTTAAACTTAACTTTGGATTCAATGAGCCCTTTCGTTTTTAAACTTTAAACATTTGAACTCACCAACTTTTTAGTTGACACAAATTCTTTTTGAGCATGTTTCAGGTAATCCTTGATGAGCGTGGATTTTATGAAGACTCTAAAGTTGGCTTAGTACCGTGACTACCCCCTGGCATTACTAGGACTTTTAAAACATTTGAGACATTTGGATTTGTTGGGTGTTAACTTGGGTAATTTTGTAATGGACAAAAACTTATGTAATGTAATGCCATTGTGATTTCTTTCCTTATGTGCTCTTGTGTGGTTTGTTTCCGCTGCCATGTATGTTGCTAATCTGCGACGTCCTACCATCTTCTGGGCCTGGGGTGTAACATTTAGCTTCCTCAGATCATTCATACATCAACTTCAGTGCATCTCAGAGTTCTTTTGCACTCTTGCACTTCTTGATCCTCTCTAGATGGAGTTGGAAGAGCAGTTTTAAGAGCAGTGATGGCATTCCGATTAATTTTTTTTTTTCTTCCAGTCTTCATTAAAATAATCAACCACTTCTTTGTGTAAGGCCCCATTCCTGGAGACCTCACAGTTGGACATTCACAGCACTATTTATAAAACATTTCATAATTCATTATCACAATGCAGCAGAATTTAAACATTTAAAAGCCGTTCATTTATTTATAAACGTTGTTGCTAAGTAATACATGTTTGGTACAGTTACAAAAGATCATTAGTTTGCATTACAAAACAACAACATTATATTCAAGAATGGATGTCAGCCTTGCCCCAACGAGTAGCCTCCCCGACTGCCATCCTCAGCAAATTACCTGCCAACTGAATACGCATAAAAGTCAGCTTTGCTGAGTGAGTTCTAGTTTTAAAATCATAAAAAATATCTTGATAGATTTGTATACAAAATACCTCTTAAAAAAATATCTTATCTTTCTTTCGGATTTGATCACACATCATACATACAAATCATATACATTTACATCATCACGATTCTCTTTCTTGCTTATTTATTATTATCTTTCACTGTCGATATGGATCAAAGTGGTATACCCTCCATATAATGTGCATAAACCTGGTACTGGGCCTTGAAGTCTATAAATAGACTCCATTCGTGGTGCACATATGCTGACTCCAGTAGCGGGGCAGCAACAGTGGTCCCCTCAGTCTTAAAGATTGACCCTGTGTACATCTTTTCGGTTAGCTAAACCGTACACAGTTGAGCTAACGACGACATGGTCGTGCACCTCCTATAAATTTTTACTTGCAAGTCTTTTCATTCTTTATGTTCCAATTTTCGTTAATATTAGTATTTCACTTGATGAATAATAATACTTTATGATCATAGGCAATCCATATAAAGTCACATGTTAATATCATAATAGGCACATAAGGACAACCCACAACATGCATAAGATAATCAAATAAAAGCATCAAGTCAACCATGGTCAAACCCTAATTTCTAATCTTCCAAAATCCCAGAAAATTCCTTAAGTCCTAAAGAAATGCGGATGAACAAAACCAATGCGGGTGAACAAAACTAATGTGGGTGAACAAAAACTAATGCGGGTGAACAAAAACTAATGCGGGTGAACAACTTGCAAATGCGGATGAACAACTTGCAAATGCGGATAAACAACTTGCAAATGCGGGTGAACAGTTGGTAATTATTCTCTTAAAAGCATAGAACCGGGGTCATAGAACTCACCTAGTGTAGCAAACAAGCAAAACTCCTTCGAACCTGATTGTACACGAGTTCAAACACCTAAACAAGCAAAACAACCAACCAAAGCACATACAACACTTAGAAATCGGTTTCTAAGGTGGAAAACCTCAAAGAACTGAGCCAAACATCAACAAAAGCCACTAACCTTGAAGATTTCAGTTCTAATTCCTTCTTGGAACCGAGAGAGCTGGTCTGCAGCTTTCTTTCTTCTTCTTTTCGGTCGAACAACTGCAACAGCAAGATGATATGGGCGGCCATACCATATAAAGAGCATTTTGACTTTTTGGTTTTATTTACACAAAGCACCCCTCAACTTTGCCTTCTTTTCATTTTCTTCAAAATACTTGTCTTTCCTTTTTTTTTTTTTGACCGAGGTTTCGGGTGTTACAAGTCTACCCCCCTTAAAGAGGTTTCGTCCCCGAAACCTGTCACTCTTTGAATAACTGTGGGTAATGCCGTCTCATCTCTTCTTCAGTCTCCCACGTAGACTCAGAACCCTTTCGGTGTTTCCACTGCACCCGCACAAGTGGAACCACTTTATTCCTCAACCTCTTCTCCTTTCTATCGACGACTGCCACTGGTTGCTCCACATAATTGAGCCGTTCATCCACTTCAATATCATCCAATGGTACAATTATATCTTCGTCGGCTAAGCATTTTCTTAGATGACATACATGGAATGTCGTGCGAATTCCACTTAACTCCTCAGGCAATTCTAATCGATAGGCTACCTCCCCTACTCATGCAACGATTGGGAAAGGCCCTATGTATCTCGGGCTCAGCTTGCCCCTCTTCCGGAACCTGATGATCCCTTTCCAAGGTGAGACCTTCAACATGACTCTATCACCCACGTTGAATTCAATTGGTCTATGCCTTTTGTCAGCATACGACTTCTGCCTATCTTTCGCCGCCTTCATAAAGGCTTTGATCTTTTGCAACTTTTCAGTCATAGCCTTGATCACTTCGATGCTTCCCAATTCTTTTTGCCCATGTCCCCCCAACACACTGGCGTTCTACACCTCCTACCGTACAACATCTCATATGGTGGCATACCGATACTGGCATGATAACTGTTGTTGTACGAGAACTCTGCTAACGTAAGTGATCATCCCAATTTCCCCAAAAGTCGATCACGCAAGCACGAAGCATATCCTTAAGCGTTTGGATCGTCCTCTCTGACTGACTGTCTGTTTGAGGATGGTAAGCCGTGCTAATATGTAGCCTCGTCCCCATGGCATCTTGAAATCTCTTCCAAAACTTCGACGTGAACCGGTGTCACGATCCGACATGATAGACACCGGCATACCATGAAGAGCACAATCTCTTTGATGAACAGATCCGCCAATCTCTCAGAGGAATACGTCTCGCGGATAGGTAGGAAGGAAGCACTCTTTGTCAACCGATCAACTATCACCCAAATAGCATCGTACTCCCTTGTAGTACGGGGTAGCTTCGTGATAAAATCCAAGTGATGTGCTCCCACTTCCACTCGGTATATCCAATGGTTGAATCTTCCCGTATGGTTTCTGATGTTCTGCCTTCACTTGCAAGCAAGTAAAGCACTTACTTACATACTCTACCATGTCACGTTTCATACCCGGCCACCAGTAGTCTTTCTTCATGTCTTGATACATATTGGTAGCACCGGGATGAATGGAGTATCGAGTTTTATGAGCTTCGTCCATAATTCGCCCACGTAGATTCCCAATCGATGAATCCACATTTGCCCAAAGCGTGTTTTAACACCGTGGGTATTCTCCCCCAATTCTGCTACTAGACCTCTCATTCGTTCGGAGTTGAGGCGATCTTCTTTTAACGCCTCATTTTGAAACTCTTTAACTTGCGTTATCATATCTGAGGTCATCACCAACTGATACGCCTTTACCCGAATCGGTTCGGGTCTCTCCTTCCGGCTAAGGGCATCGGCCACTATGTTGGCCTTGCCGGTGGTAATGGATTTCGTAATCATAGTCTTTGATCAACTCTAACCACCTTATCTGCCTCATTTTGATATCTTTCTGCTCGAAGAAGTATTTCAAGCTCTTGTGATCCGTGAAGATTATGCACTTGGTCCCGTATAATAGTGCCTCCAAATCTTCAACGCAAAGACCACCGCAGCCAATTCTAAATCATGAGTGGGGTAATTAACTATGTGGGTCTTTAACTTTCGGGACGTGTAAGCTATCACTCGTCCACGTTGCATTAGCACGCAACCCAGTCCCGAATAAGATGCATCTGAATACACCACTAAGTCTTCACTTCCTTTGGGCAATGTTAAGACAGGAGCATGAGTTAATCTTGCCTTTAACTCCTCAAAAGCATCCTCTTGTTCCCGACCCCACACGAACTTCACAACCTTGTGGGTCAGCTTAGTCAAAGGTGAGGCTATCTTGGAAAAGTCTTGAATGAACCTTCGGTAATAACCCGCCAAACCCAAGAAACTGCGAATCTCGGATGGCGTCTTTGGTGACTTCCATTGCATCACTGCCTCAACCTCTGACGGGTCCACCAAAATTCCTTCGGTATTCACCATATGACCCAGAAATTGAACCTCGCGTAACCAGAAAGCACACTTAGAGAATTCAGCATATAACTTTTCTCTCCTAAGTGTCTTCAACACTTCACGTATATGGCCGGCATGTTCTTCTTTGCTCTTTGAATAAATCAAGATATCATCAATGAACACAATCACTGATTTATCCAACATTGGTCGGCACACTCGATTCATCAAATCCATAAAGGTAGCTGGCGCGTTGGTTAGACCGAAAGACATAACGAGGAACTTGTAATGTCCATAACGCGTGCGAAAAGCTGTCTTAGGAATGTCTTGCTCCTTCACCTTCAACTGATGATAACCTGATTGGAGATCTATTCGGGAAAACCAACTGGCACGTTGAAGCTGGTCAAACAGGTCATCAATCCTTGGTAGGGGGTATCTGTTCTTCACTGTCAACTTGTTTAATTCACGGTAGTCTATACACATCCTCATACTACCATCCTTTTTCTTTATGAATAATACCGGAGCACCCTAAGGAGAGATACTCGGTCTAATAAACCCCTTGTCCATTAGTTCCTGTAGCTGATCCATCAATTCTTTCATCTCGGTCGGAGCTAACCGATACGGTGCTTTGGCAACGGGTTGAGCACCGGGTATCAGGTCAATCTGAAATTCAATCTCGCGGTCCGGTGGCACACCTGGTAAGTCTTCTGGGAACACGTCTAGGAAATCACACACAATGGGCACTTCTGACAATTGTGGTATCGACGCGTCTACATCCTTTACATACGCCAGGTAGGCACTACATCCCCGTCTCATGCATTTCTCTGCCACCCCCATTGATATCACCTTCGGGACCGTAGTGACACGATAACCATAAACCGTCACCGCACTTCCATCGGGCGCAGCTAATCGAATCATCTTCTTCTGACACACGATGTTTGCCTCATAGGCTGCTAACCAATCCATCCCTAGTACTACATCAAATCTGCCTAGGGGCATCACATATAGCTTAGCAGAGAACTTATGGCCTTCTAGTTCCATGTCGTAGCTTTCCATAATATCAGAGATTCTGGTAGATTTACCAATATCAGTTTCTACGTCAAACGGTTCATCGATGCTCCTACTACTAACAGGCAATTTAGCATAGAAGGCAGCAGATATAAAACTCCTACTAGCACCAGAATCAAATAGTACAGAGGCACAAGTTTGGTTTACTAAGAACACACCTGACACGACGTCGGGGTCTACCCGGGCTTCCTCTCGGGTCATCGTGAAGGCTCCTGCACTTGCCCTCTGCCCTCCTTCTTCCGGCCTCTTCTTCAACCCAGAAATTTCAGCCCTTCAATTCTTGCAATCCTTGTTCATATGGCTGATTTCACCAGAGTTAAAGCACCGTGGGGCTCCACACATCTTTGAAATGTGACCAGGCTTGCCACATTTATAGCATACATTCATTCCCAAGCGGCATTCCCTGCTATGTTCCTTCTTACACTTATCACACCGCTTCAACCCGAGCTTGCAGTAACCACTCGGCGATCATCCACCCTCGGCCTCTTAATGTTCAGGGTGAAACCACCATGCCCGAATCTCTTCCCGTTCCAACTCCTATTATTACCACCCGTCTTCTTCACCTCCACCACCTCCACTTCTCTTTCATCGTACATTCTCCTAGCTAAATCTACCGCCGACCTAAAAGTGCTCGATCGGGAAGCTATCAAGTGCCTACGGATGTCAGCGGGCAACCCCTGAATATACCACTTGATCTTTCTTGAAGCCGGTGTAACTTGATCGGGCACCAGTCTTTCCATTTCGTTGAGCTTAGTCGTATACTGCTGGTGTGTCATGGTTCCCGCTTCCAGCTGTAGGAACTCTCTCTCAATCTTGTCGAGTTCTCGATGAGGACAGAATTTCTCAATCACTAACTTTATCAGTTCACTCCATCTTATCCTCCCGACAGCCCTGTTGCCCTCGGCTTGGATAATATTGTCCTACCAACATAGAGCTGAGTCAACAAATGAGTTAGTGGCAAATTTCACCTTCTGATTCTCCCTGCACTCACTAATATTCAAAACTGCCTCCATCTCTCTAACCCAGCGGTGGGTAGTAGCAACGTTACCGTTGCCGTCAAAAGTAGGGGGTTTACACCGTCGGAATGCCCCGTAGCTGCATCCCCTCGCGGTTTCCCGCACCTCTACATCTTCTTCATCACTTGAGGCTCCCCTTTCAACATTCATCTCCTTATCATCATCATGATCTCCCTCATTCTCCCTCCTCCCAGCAGCAGCCCTTCTCTCTTCTTCCTTCTCTTTCCTCTCATCCTTCCTTACGGCCCGGATCACCTCAGTCATGACAGATGGTAGGATCGTCTGCATGACTTGGTGAACCTCCTCCACCACTGCCTCTTTCACTGAGGCCCTCAAATTGGCACTCTCATCCACTCCCTCTGGGTGATGAAGCTCAGGCTCAACAGGAACCGTCTCTGCAGTTCTCGTCTTGTTCTTTGCGGCCTGGGGTCTACCAGCACGACCACCCCGTACTCCACCCCTAGAAGCCTTAGATGATCTACCTCCAACCATCCTCTAACACTATAAGATTCAAACACTCACACGGTCATTCAAGGTAATAGCTCAGTTAATGTTAAGTATAGTAAGACCCTAATTACAGTGGTCAGTTGTGATTAGCCACTTACTTTACTCTTCGTTCCCCGAGCATTTCTTATCCTGACTACATTAGTATTCAAATCTACTAAAGCACATAAATCAAATAGTATGCGCACATAATACCGGTTATCATAATGAAAAGAAATACCTAATGGCACGTAGCTACTCAGGATGGCATCCCTCCATTCGGTCCCATTTTCAGTTTAGGTTTAGGTCTTTGAAAATATTTACCCATTTCTCTTAAACTTTTGCTTTGATACCAACTTGTAAGGCCCCGTTCCCGGAGACCTCACAGTTGGACATTCATAGCACTATTTATAAAACATTTCATAATTCATTATCACAACGCAGCGGAATTTAAACATTTAAAAGCCGTTCATTTATTTATAAACGATGTTGCTAAGTAATACATGTTTGGTACAGTTACAAAAGATCATTAGCTTGCATTACAAAATAACAACATTATATTCAAGAATGGATGTCAGCCTTGCCCCAACGAGTAGCCTCCCCAAGTGCCATCCTCAGCAAATTACCTGCCAACTGAAAACGCATAAAAGTCAGCTTTGCTGAGTGAGTTCTAGTTTTAAAATCATAAAAATATCT
Source organism: Flaveria sonorensis (assembly GCA_025506505.1). Taxonomy (NCBI): domain Eukaryota; kingdom Viridiplantae; phylum Streptophyta; class Magnoliopsida; order Asterales; family Asteraceae; genus Flaveria; species Flaveria sonorensis. Next base: position 28,466,205 of record CM046435.1, on the reverse strand, counting down.
TGATAGATTTGTATACAAAATACTTCTTAAAAAAATATCTTATCTTTCTTTCGGATGTGATCACACATCATACATACAAATCATATCCATTTACATCATCATGATTCTCTTACATGCTTATTTATTATTATCTTTCACTGTCGATATGGACCAAAGTGTATACCCCCCATATAATGCGCATAAACCTGGTACTGGGCCTTGAAGTCTATAAATAGACTCCATCCATGGTGCACATATGCTGATTCTAGTACCGGGGCAGCAATAGTGGTCCCCTCAATCTTAAAGGTTGACCCTCTGTACATCCTTTTCGTTAGCTAAACCGTACACAGTTGAGCTAACGACGACATAGTCGTGCACGTCCTGTAAATTTTTACTTGCAAGTCTTTTCATTCTTTATGTTCCACTTTTCATTAATATTAATCTTTCACTTGATTAATAATAATACTTTATGATCATAGTCAATCCACATAAAGTCACATGTTAATATCATAATAGGCACATAAGGACAGCCCACAACATGCATAAGATAATCAAATAAAAGCATCAAGTCAACCATGGTCAAACCCTAATTTCTGATCTTCCGAAATCCCAGAAAATTCCTTAAGTCCTAAAGAAATGCGGATGAACAAACCAATGTGGGTGAACAAAACTAATGCAGGTGAACAAAAACTAATGCGGGTGAACAAAAACTAATACGGGTGAACAACTTTCAAATGCGGATGAACAACTTGAAAATGCGGATAAACAACTTGCAAATGCGGGTGAACAGTTGGTAATTATTCTCTTAAAAGAAATGTTAATGGACACTGTAGCAAATGCGCATGTATAAAAAGAAATGCTGATGAACACTTAGGCTGAATTTTCGTAAATGCGGATGAACAACTGCAAATGCGGGATGAACAACTGTAAATGAGGGTGAACAACTGTAAATGTGGATGAACAACTGTAAATGCGGGTGAACAAAAAACTTTTGCAATTATCACAGTGTAAATGCGGATGAACCATCAGACCTGTAAATGAGACTTATGCTATAACCAGTTCTAAAACCTCATTTTCATACATTCTTAACATAGATCTATCATGCTAAACTCTTAGAACAAGATTACAACCTTAAAGAACATAGAAGTTCATACACATACATACACAGTTATCATACATAACGGTTGTAAACCATTTTAAATGCATTTTCAGCCCAAAGAACTTTAAAAACATAGAACCGGGGTCATAGAACTCACCTAGTGTAGCAAACAAGCAAAACTCCTCCGAACCAGCCTGTACATGAGTTCAAACACCTAAAAAAGCAAAACAACCAACCAAAGCACATACAACACTTAGAAATCGGTTTCTAAGGTGGAAAACCTCAAAGAACCGAGCCAAACATCAACAAAAACACAATAACCTTGAAGATTTCAGTTCTAATTCCTTCTTAGAACCGAGAGAGCTGGTCTGCAGCTTTCTTTATTCTTCTTTTCGGTCGAACAACAACAACAGCAAGATGATATGGGCGGCCATGCCCATATAATGTGCATTTTGACTTTTTGGTACTTTTTACACAAAGCACCCCTCAACTTTGCCTTCTTTCTATTTTCTTCAAAATACTTTTCTTTCCTTTTTTTTATTTTGAACGAGGTTTCGGGTCTTACACCTTGGGTATTATCCCACCTCCAACAGTTGCTAATGTAGTATTTGGGATGTGAGGTAAAGAGACTACAGATCTCCACATCCTGTTGTCTTGAGACTTGATGAAGCCTTTCATTCTCATGCAAGTGTCATAGTCATCAGGAGTGATTAGTGGAGACTTAGTCACTGTGCGGGTTTCCATATCAACTTTAAAAAGAGCTGCCATTTGAGCAAGTAAGTGAATGTTAAACTGATGAGTGATTGAAGATGGTGAGACCTTTCAATCATGAGCCTTAGACGCTCTGATACCAATTTCAAGATTGGTTATGGTTCAAAATAGTTTCACAGTTGTAGATTATCAACTAAACACACTTACTAGATCAAATAGGGAACCAGGCTATAAAACTAAGAATAACAAGTAAGAACACTCAAGATCATAAAGATTGGTTTTCAAGGATGATGTATATTGCTCTCAAGTGTTTACAAGTGTTACAAAGCTTAGTCCTAAGACTGATACATGAGATACTTTATACTGCATCCTACAAGTGGCCACACTTTGATGGTCAGCTGGACACGAATCTAGATAACAAGATGAATGTAAAGTCAAAAGGCAGATTGCCTTTTGACATGTGACTATGACAAGCCATAGCTCACAAAAAGGAAATCATGATGTACAGTTGACAAATGTAAAGGTAATCACCAACTTATATAGGTTGGTGAGTCATTAGAGCTGACATTGGAAAGGTCTTCTTCTTTTGTCAAAAGTATGTTAGTAGACACAAACACACATACTAAATATCATGGTCATTCATTATGGGTTTTCTCACCATGATGATTGATTGTTGATTATTGTTGAGAGACTAAAAAGATCCTTAGAGGATCATCCTTAATACACAAATATTAAGTGTGTAGAAAGGTTGATTCCATCATCACTCTTGTTCTTGCTTCAATTGAGTACTAAAACTTGTTAGAAGGTTCAAATCATGATAAACAACATATAGAAGGTAAGAATTTCCAACCTTTTTTTATAGTTTTCATAAATCAAGTGTATGAACAAACCCTAGCTTAATCACTTAATCTAAAGCTTGAAGTTGATGATATTTAATCTTTTAGTTATGTTTATTTGAGGTTATTATTGATGTTCTATATGGATTGTGAAAAATATCATAGTTTTAGTTCATGACTTACCCAAAATGGAAACTCTAATTTTCAAGAACTTTAGATTTTATGATTTAGTGATGTTTGTTGTGCTTTAATGAGTAGTATAGACTAGGATGAGCATATTATTGATGAATTGTTGATTATTTTGCTAAGATATGGGTTATTACATGTCATCCTCCTAATGAGGAAACTATGTGAATGTGTTTTTGGAATTCTAATAATTTTATAATGCATGGGATGTTAGGATCATGTTAGAATGGTTATTGGGAGTGTTGATATGGGTTATTGTGACTACTTGTTTAAAATGTGTTATTAGATAACTTTGATGACAATGTGATATCTTGGGAAATTGAAAGTTCAAGTGTACATGTAAACTGGATATTGATGAGTTTTTGTATTGAATTGGACTAATGCTAGTAGTGAGGGTTACATGATAGACCTTGTGATGGTTATGCATGTGGTTGATCAATGTAGTAAAACTGGACAATCTGGTTAGTTAGGTTATACTTTGAATACTTTAAATAAAATGGCGACTATCATATATGCATGCGGATCTGAGGCCCTTACTTAGTAGGATTGGTTGGGGTTAGGATGTGAAGTAGTAAGTTACTTCACATGGTATGTAGTGAGTGTTGGAAACCCTATGTGAGCTTAGTTTGCATGATATTAACGTCGGTAACTACTACTTGTGAAATTTGAAGTGATTGGATAATTTCTGATTGAAATGTACATGTTCCTTATTGGTATGGATTTGTATGTGTTGTATGGTAGGTTTTATTAGTCTACCAATCCTGTTAGAGTTTAAAAATCATTATGTACAATACATGGATGTTTTAAATTAAACTCATTAACACTTGATTTGTTGTCTATAATAAATATGATTTTACTTAACATGTCACCAATAGTTCAAATGGGTCAACTAGGTCAAGCTGGGTCATTGTTTTCTTAAATGCATAAATCAATGGGGTTGATTGAACACTTATGGTTTGTTATACTAAAGTAACCTGCGCATACTTATGTACTCATATATTCTAGATAACATGTGATGGTTGTCTTTCAATCTACCTTTCAATTTGCATTATTTTCTTGCATATGCTTAAGGTGAGTTCACTGCCCCTCTTTTAAATACTACTTTGGTGGAGAAAGCATACTTTCAAAAGTTACATTTTTATAAGATGTGTATGGCATGTACAAAGTCTAGTTACCATTAAAAAAACCCTTACTCATGTGAATCGCTAATTAACAAAATTAGAAGGAAATATTGGGTAGTACTACTAGGTCTGTAAGCCCTTCCCATACGACTGGAGGTCAAGTAGGTGCAACATTCTCCTAAATGGCTAAAACATTATCATGACTCGTTAACTCATGGCCAAAGGCAAATAAACGAACTCTATCAGCTTTGATTGCAAAAAACACTATTGTTATGCTTTTGTTATAGATTAGCTATTTGTTACATTACACATTTTTTATGTTATTATAACTCAATTGTTTTTTCCTACTTACAAACTCATGAACTCACATACCTTATCTTAACACTTTAATATGTCTTTCTCAAGTGCTAATCTTACACGTGTATATCGGAGCACATCTTGGGTCACCCATCATCCAAACTTTCACAACATTACTTATGTTTTTACATTTAAATTTGGGTATTTGGGCGCATATTTTGCGCATTTACTTTTCATACTAAATGGTTTTGAATGTTGATACTTAGCCTTTCGTAATGTATGAATTTATAAACTCTGCGGTTTCTTTTGAAAACTCATATAGATCTCTTTCAGAGTAACTAATTACTGAAATCTTGTTTATTCACACCTCTTATGATAAAACTCTACACGTGGTTTTTGAGTGTGTGACAATCTGCATATTCACAAACAATATATCAAAAACATAATCAATTATATCAAAATTTACAAAACTTTATAAGTTTGAAATCAAGTTTTAAGAGGTTTTTGCTTTGAGTATGTTTTTTCATTCAAAAACATTGACGTATTCTTATCAGTTAATTAGTCAAATGATACAATGTTTTCGCTTCAGCCGAGCAAGAACATATCTAAGTTAAAGATGTTTTCGTGTCTGTTTGAATTCAACTTAATGTTTTTTCTTGCAACAGTGCACACAAATACACTTAGAAATCGACTTCAATTTCATGTTATTTGATTAACTTATATAGTCAAAGAAGTTGTCACGCGAGAAGTTATGTATTCGCATAAGTATTTCTAACCATTTTAGAAGTTCTTCATTTTTTGATAAATTCATATATAACTATGTAATAAATAATTAATCACGAACTTCTTTATGTATGATTTGACAAATCAGATTTAAAATCTTTTTCATATTTTTGATATTGTTGAAAAATCAAACAACACTTAGACTATAAAACTTGAAATTTTGTGAATTATCTATAACAGGACCATATTTTTAAACATTGATTATCAACATCTTCTAGCTGTATATAGAATATAACTAGTCAAATTGATTGTCAATATATTTTGCCCGTTTAGATTGATGCTTCGTTCCTTACTAGACAAACATATCGTGATTATTATCATGTTTTGATTCGATTAATTAAATGAACTTAATGATACCACAATCATACATCCTGTAGAACACTTATCTAGCTACAAGACACTCTTGAGATTTCAAGTCATTCCAATTTGACTTAAACCTTTCACCCCTGATTAATAATCTCATTGATTATTTTTAATCCTAATATAGCTATATGAGCATAACTAGCCAAAGAAATGTTTGTCAACACAGATTTAACAAATTTTAGGACTTACTACCACCCAGACGGTCGTACGTAGGCCATCTCAAGATGTTATGGACTTATATGCCGATATGGTCTTAAAAGCCCTATCTTTAGATTTTCCTACCATGACAATACACATTTTCAAAGAAGAAATTTTTACCATATACTATGTATACTCTTTATAATATCTTTTATTTTGTGTGCTCCTTAGCATCTATTATACCTATAGGGCCTTTGGCATCTTTTATACTCATCTTTCTTATTGAGTATTTTCTATTATTTTGCTTCTTATTCTTTTTTATTGTTTTTGCATTTTACATACATATATTAATGATAATCACTAAATTAGAGAATTACTAGTTTAAGTATGACAAGATTGTAACTCTTAGTCTATTTTAGCATGAAATCAGCCTTACCACTGAATTCTAATATGCTACTTTTCATTATTGAAAGCATAGGCTATCGACATGTCAAACATAATCCAAGTCAGTTTATTTTTAAGCTTAGTCTGCAATAAGTCAAAATCAAGAAATATACTATCATTTCCTATGTTCATAGAAAATTCATTTTAGAAAATTTTATCAAACCAAAAATCCTTTTGATACCTTTAAACATATTTCTAACTAACCATACGACCAAAACCATGTATACTTTTTCAATTTTTCTCCCCTTAAAATTATGATACTCTTTATAGAATTATAATTTTAACCCAAAAACAAAGAAAAATATTCTTGGTGAAATTTCATGTTGTGACATCCGTCACCAAAAGAGGTACGTTGACCTTGACTTTGACTTGATTTTGACTTTTGACCTTGATTTTTGTCATATTTGGGTTTGGTCTTAATTGATTGTTCATTATATTGTAGACTTAAATTTTAGCTTAATGGGCCTATGTCATAATGTTGGGCCTAGGGCTTTTATCATTAAGATGACCATTGGGCTTGTCATCGTACGAAGTCTTGTGCATTGAGCCTAATCAAGGATTTTTCTAAAAGGTGAAACACAAAATTTACGTTAAAACCCAATTAAACATACATTCATGGGCTTTGCCAAAAGCCCAGTAAATAAACATGAATTAGTTCAAAAATATAAATTATTTGATTTCTTGGGCATATAATAGCTCATTGGAACCGTTTTAGCGCGCGCAATTTAAAAAAGTAAAAACTGGTCGACACGCGATTCGAGACGAGACGGATTAGACAAGACAGACCAAGGGCTCGAAGGCCCTTGCCCCTCCCTTTTTGCGGCCGTAAACTAGACAAAGGGGAATCCCCCCTTGTTTTCATCACTTTTGCAAAATTGTTCTCCAAGGCTCTCTCGTTGGAAACCCTAGCCACCACAACCAATTCTCCTTGTTCTTCACCTTGATTCCATCGAAAATCACCATCCACATCCAAAACCATCAATTTTTGGTGTATTGTTTCATTCAAGAGCAAGTTTTGCATTCGAATCGTTCATCCCTACATTCTCTGGTAAGAAAAATCGATATTATCTTGATTTATCATTGTATTTGATGACATTCATCATCCTATAGTAAGATTCTTCACTTGTTCTTTTTCTTTTCATTGTCGGGGTGATGACTCTTGTAGGATCTGGGCGTTCAAGTGTCGGATTTGCAAATCGGTAAAACCCTAGTGCATTACTCTTGATTGTTCATTGATATTTTGATTTGGGATTGTAACCTATTGAAATCTAGACTTGATGGAAGTTTTTGGATCCCAATTAATTATTAAAAACCATTATTTTCTTGTTATGGGGTCGATTCGGGTCAATAAAGGTCGAAAATCAAGTTTTAGAATCCAATAGACAATGCTGGGAAATTGGACAGTTTGCTGTCAGAAAATTGGGACATATTGTACTGGTCATCACTCGGTCATATACGTCCAAATGGGGCAAACTTTGAGTCTAAAATCAAGTTCTATGAGTCCTCTAACTATCCCAAGTAGTGTCGTGTTGTTTTGACATCGTTTTATCCTCCAAACGTGGCTAACAAAACTGAAGGTCAAAACTGACAAATCTGGGCAGCAGGTTGGTCTATATTCATGGAGTCATAACTTTCACATATTTTGTCCAATGGAGATGATTCTTTTTCTGGATTTAATTTAAGTTCTTCTCTTTCAAATGGTACCTTTTACGCAATGACTCGTTACCGTTTCGATCTCCAAACAGCTTATACAAAACTGATACGCAATCAGATATATGTGCTGAAATATTTTGATAAATTTAAAAATAAGGCTTAAAACTAAATAATCCAAGTAAAGACAGGGTTTGTGTTTACAGGCGGTTAAATGAATTTTAAAAGAATAAATTAATATGAGTCACAATAAAAACCTTGATGGACATTAAGGACTGGACTTCGAAGGCTACGCCCAACTAGATCAACTTGGCCTTTAGTAATCTTTTTGGTGTTTTGTGTTCTATAGTGATTTGACATTCTTACTGTAGACTTTGGGACTTTGCTATTTCAAGGTGAGTTTCACGGCCCCTTTTAAATATATTTTACTTGGGGGTAAAAGCATGCTCATTGTTTTGGACTATGCCGTGTCTTAAAAATTATTTTAGGACACTGTATGTGGTTTGGGACATAGTTTGAGTCTAGATGTTCATTCATGAGTGTGTACTTGTGCTTGTGCTTGTTCTTATACTTGGTCTTGAGCTTGTTCTTGTGACTTGGACGTCATGGTGAGGTATTGTTAGTACTAACAGGTTGACACCCCCACCCTTGTCGTCCGTATACTAGTCGAGACTAACTTGGCCTGGGCTTGCCCTTGGGTGAATATAATCCGGGTAATTGGACTTGGACTGATCTTAACTAGTGATGATATCTTGACTGCTATGTACTCTTACTCACATACAACTTCGTGTACATGTTATACATGGCAAACTATTTGTACTTTTAAACCTATAAACTCACCAACATATGTTGACTTTTTAGAGCATGTCTTTTCACGTAATGAGGCTTAGGTGCTTGGATGTGGACTTAGACAAGACCGCTCCTTTGGGAGCAAAAGACATATCATGGGACTTTTGGACTTGTTTGGACTTGTTTATTTTGTTGGATTTGTACTTGAGATTGTTTTGGTACTTGTGCTTCTTTGTTCCTGAATGGAACTTTGAAATATTTATACATTTATGGTATGACGTTTTGGAATTGACTGTACTTGACACGTGTTCCTATGTGTCGGGCGACATCATGACCCATTTACAGAGAATACATTTAGATATTCTCTTAGACCCCCAATGTGTTATGGCGATCCAGACCGTCTCATCCTCGTGTTTTTGCTTCTAGCGAGGGTGTGACAGATTGGTATCAGAGCCATTGGTTATAGAGAACTAGGTGGATTATTTGACCTAGACTATAACCTAAGTACCCACATGTAGTATGCATCATAGTTTATGTGTGTACTATTATACATGTGAATGTTTTATGTGCATTATCTATTACGCTGTGCAGCCTGCCTTATATGTTATCTGTGTTCTTCTTATTTGGAGAACCTTGGTCGTTGTATTATCTGTGCATACATTGAGAAGGCATAGGTAAGGACACCCTTTCGTTATGCGCTTGACTATTATTTGGTCTAGATTGATAAGTGCTGCCATAAGGATTTTTTTAGAGGGCCTAGGTTATTTAGCCAACTTTAATATGTGCGTCTGCTGGTGATACCTATATTGTGAGTTGAATCTTAGGAGATGAACACGCTAGCTGATATGACACCAACACATAAGAGCCATGGCATACTCAGGTCAGATGACTGCTTTATTGGATTTCAGACTATACTAAATGGATTCCTTTGACTGTTCCGTACCCAAGTGAATGCTTTCTCAATCTATTCCTCTAATAACTTTGGTTACTTAACCTTGGGTTAGTGACCATATCTTTGATTCTCCGATCATGGATAACACTCTGTACTTGGCAAGATGCGTTGACTCCGGCAGGAGGAGCTAAGGGTGACCATGCAAAGCAAATTACCATTACGGGTGCACACGTAATTGCAATTTACAGTGCATGCGAAATCTGGGAAACCCTTTCGTGAGATAAAGCTCATAGTTAGTACGAATCTTCCATTCTCTCGTTTTTGTTTTTGTGATCATAGAAATGGACTACATGTTCAAAATGTACTTGGTCTTTGAAGAGTTGAAGTAGAGAGGTGAGACTCCTTATACCTATGATGCTTTGTTCAAACTGATCTTAATACTTGGAGCATTGGTTGCGGAGACATTCTAGCATTATACTTGGTGGAGTAAGTTGATGTCATGTAACCAGTTTAGACTTCGTCCTTGGTATATCGTTAGTGTGGTGGGAACGCTGCGAGGAACCCTATACATAAACATCTTCGGAATACAAAGGATGTGCCTAAACTGGGCTATGTGATGATCCTAGAGGATTAGAGTTGGACATGGTTAGACTGATAACATGGAAGGAAATGACACTAGAGGCAGGATTGGTTGTACTTGCATGATGTTCATGACGTGCAAGCCAATAGAGTATGACGGGAAAGTTAGAGCAATAGCCTTGACCTATTGCATTAAGAAAACGGAAACAGATGTGGACATCAATATCTATGCTAATAATCAAAAGGCAAAGAGTGTTGTTTGGCCACTAGTAGGCAAAGCACTAACATGGTGGAATATCCAAGATCAAGTACAAAGTAGAAAATTTGTGATGGCCATGACTTTGGACAGGCTTAAAGCATTAGTAATTGAGGAATACTGCCTCATGGACAAGATGCAAAATACAAATCATCAGTTTTGGAATCAAGTAATGGTGGGATCATGACATGCCGCCTATCCCTACCAATTCTATAAGCTGGAGAAGATGGTTCCATATTTGTGACACACAAATCAAAGTGGATGGAGAAGTACATCAGGGGGCTGGTTCTACAGTTCGTGGAATGATGGCTGCTACTGCACCCCCTAACCATTTAGAGTGCAATACTAAAGACATGTACTTTAGCTGAGGAGATGGTTCATATTAGACCATTAAGAAAGCTAGCGAGACGTAGAAGGATGTTAGGGAATCAGGTGAGCTAGCTGGTGTTAAAGTAGACAAGAAGGACTAGGTCATGAAAGAATATGTGGCTATCGTACTGGCAACAAAGGACTATGTCAGCACTTGTTCAGAGAGTAATAAGTGCAATCTGCACCACCCGACTATGATGTCATGACCTATGTGTTTCCATTTCAAGTAATTGGAATGCTTAGCAAAGAGTTTTAAGGTATTTGTGCAACCCCAGGGCAAGGTAATATGGCAACCCTGTTCATAGAAATGTATTATTGGTATCAATGATGCCCAAAAGGACCCATACGTAGTGACTTTGACTTTTGTAACTAAGTTGGGCTTAACCCCAGTCATGAGGATATGTGTTATTAAATAGGCTAATGCTAGACTTGTAAAGACTAGGGAAGTACTATGGGACTATACTATGCTATTAGAGGATCATGCATTTAGAATAGATCTTGTAGAAGCGGATGTTTCAACATGGTCACGGGGATGGATTGATTGTTAAGGAATAGTGCTGAGATCATTTGCTGTGAGAAGATTGCTTGCAAAACATTGTCAAATGGTGAGACACTTGACGTGTTTGGCAAGAGATCAGAAGAGGACAACATGCAGATCTCGAGCATGAAGGTGGAGGAATAAGAGTTAGATGATATACCTGTTGTGTGAAACTTCTAAGAAGTGTTCTTGAAGGATTTGGTATGATTGCCTAGTTCACAACAGGTGGACCTTTGGATTGACCTGGTACATAGGGCAGTGCATGTTCCTAGGGCCTTTTCTTTCTTAACACTCTTGAAGTTGCAAGATCTGTCTAATCAACTTTAGGAGTGGTCCGGTAAGGGTTTTATACGACCCATTCACTCACCATGGGGCGCTATTGCTTTCTGTTTAGAAGAAGAATGGAACGTACAAGACGTGCATGGACTATCAAAAGTTGAATAAACTAACAGACAATAACCGTTATCGTTTGTCAAGAAACAAACTCCTAAGAACCAATCAAACTCTGATCTGAAAACAGGTTCAGATTCAAAGACTTCCACTATTGTTAAACAATTTGTTTCTAAGGATTCTAAGAATGCAGTTCATGTAGAAAAGTCAAAACCAAATATACAAAAGAACAAATTTCCAAATCAAAAACAAAATTTGTTAAATCAAAAACAAAAGATTAACTTTTCGACGCCTAAATCTAAACAAGGTTCAAATGTTGCGTCAACATCAAAAGTTAATAAACATTTGTTTTAACACACCACAAAGGTACTGTGAAATCTGTGACATGTATAATCACAAGACTGCTAAATGCTTTTTCAACAATTACTGTCATATATGTGATATGAGAAAACACTCAACAACAGATTGTTATTTTAATAAGTACTGTACCTTCTATGATGAAAGGACTCACAATACAGAAAACTGTTACTTTAGAAAGAGTTCGCCAAGGAAAGGATTTGCTAATACACAATTGAGCAAAGGTTATGTTAATCCTCAGTATAATAGAAATCAAACTGTCAGTTTTCATAGATTAATTAATCAACCTTCCTTAGGCTTGAGATCTTTCAAAAGAAATAACTCTGTAAGACCAAAACAATACATTAAAGATCAATACATTCCAAGGTCTGTGAGAATGAATGATAAAAATTTTGGAAATAAAAGTTTTTCAAAAATTCGTCATTCAAATGGTATGAATTTTCTTAATAATGATAAAAAATTTCTGAATAACATAACTGGTAAATTCATCAAAAACAAGCCTGATGTGAATAAACTCCATTTTAAACAATTTACCATCATTGATAAGTTTGGCAAGCCCAAGACCATTTCAGCATGGGTAGATAACTCAACTTAATTTCTTTGTCTTGCAGGTACACCCGAGAAGACCAATCAACACATGGTATGTGGATAGCGGGGGTAGCCGGCACATGACAGGTAATCATGCCTTACTTCAGGATTTTAAGTTAAAGGATGGTACATATGTCGCCTTTGGTGGTGATGCAGGAGGAAAAATTACAGGCGAGGGAACAGTATCCAACGGGATAATAAGCTTTGATAAAGTCAACTACTGCTCACAGTTGAACTTTAATTTGTTAAGCGTATCTTAAATTTGTGATAAATCCTATTCTGTTCTTTTTGATGATTCTTATTGCTACATTTTGAAGCCAGGTTTTCAGATTAGCAAAGACTGGGTAGTTGTTAAAGCTGTTAGGGATTGAGATGTATACAAGCTGGATATGTCTCAAGTTGATCCATCTATAGAAACAACTTGCCTTATTGCTTAAGCATCAAATGACGAAATTCAGCTTTGGCATAGACGTCTCGGACATTCCAACTTCAAGAATATGAACAAGCTTGTAGCAGGAAATCATGTGATCAGCCTTCCATCAAATAAGTTTGCCACTACTGATCTGTGCTTAGCATGTTTAAAGGGGAAGCAACACAGAGCGTCTTATAAGCCCAAGCAAATAAACTCAAATTCCAAACCTCTCCAGATGTTGCATATGGACCTTTTCGGACCAACAAATGTGAAGAGTATTGGAAGGAAATCTTATTGTTTGGTTATCATTGATGACTTCACAAGATTTTCATGGGTTTTCTTTCTGAATACTAAATCTAAAATGGCCGAATTATTAAAAGAATTCATCACAAAAGTTGAAAACCAATTAGAACAAAAAGTAAAAATAATAAGAAGTGATAATGGAATGGAATTTAAAAATGCTACTATTGATATGTTCTGTGCAAAAAAAGGAATTGCCCATCAGTTCAGTGCTCCCAGAACTACACAACAAAAAGATGTTGCTGAAAGGAAGAATGGAACTTTGATTGAGGCTGCACGATCCATGTTAATAGATTTGAAATTCCTATCACTTTCTGGGATGAAGCCATATCTACTACGTGTTTTGTACAGAATGGTACTTTAATTGTGAAAGACAAACTGAAAACTCCTTATGAGTTGATGTTTGGCAGGAAACCAAACATAGATTTTCTTAAATCTTTTGGTTGTCCAGTTTTGATTTTAAATTCAAGTGATCACCTAGGAAAATTTGATTCAAAAATTGATGAAGGATTTTTCGTTGGATATTCATCTGTTTCAAAAGCCTATCGAGTTTATAACTCTAGGACATATGTTATACTTGAAACATTCAACGTTAAATTCCTTGAAAATTCTTTTCCATAAGTTTCAAATGGTCCAGCTTGGTTATTTGATTTAGATTCATTGTCAAACTCATTTCAATCTAACTTGTTTAATAAATTTAACTTGCTTGATTCTACAGGTGAGAAGAAACTTCAAGGAGATCTCAGCTCTTTTAGTGATGATTCAGATTCTGATGATATGGATGACTCAAGCCCAGATTATCCATTTTTCTCTTTTGTCAAAGATTCAATAATTCGATTTGATGATAATGATGATCTCTCTCAACAAGATGAAGATCATTCCATTTCAGAAAATCAAGAAGTTTCACAACCTATTTCTAATGATGGTATAGAAATTATACAACCTGAGTCTGGAACGTCATCTATTTCTGGTGATGCAGTTGATACCAGTAATCTTGATCACTTTATCAACTCACCAACTCAAGTTCCCAATTTCAATCCACATTCCTTGAACCTATTGCATCAGCTTTCTAACTTGAACCAAACCAATTTGGATGTTCATGTTCAAGGGAATGAGATTCTAACATCTCGTATTCACAAGAACCATCCAACATCTCAGATTATTGGTCCATTGAATGAGAGAACAACGAGAAGTAATTTAGAACAAGCAAATCTTTGCTTATACTCGTGTTTTCTTTCTTAAATTGTTCCTAAAAATGTTACCGAAGCGTTAAAGGACAATAGTTGGATCAAGGCTATGCAAGAAGAATTACTTCAATTCCGCAAACAAGAAGTATGGAAACTAGTTGATTTACCTGAAGAAGAAAATGCCATAGGCACAAGATGGTTGTTCAGAAACAAAACAGATGATTGAGGAATTATTATTCGAAATAAAGCGAGACTTGTCGCACAAGGATACACTCAAGAAGAAGGTATAGATTATGATGAAGTATTTGCACCAGTTGCAAGACTTGAATCAATTCGTGTCTTCCTGGCTTATGCAACATTCATGAGATTCAAAGTGTATCAAATGGACGTTAAATGTGTATTTTTGTATGGTCTAATCACCGATGATGTGTTCGTAAAGCAACCTCCGAGTTTTGAAGATTTGGAATTTCCTCATCGTGACAAGCTTAGCAAAGATTTGTATGGACTCCATCAAGCTCCTAGAATCTGGTATGAAACATTATCACAGCACTTAATCCAATATGGATACACGCGAGGGAAAATCGATCCGACTTTGTTTATCAAGAAGGATGTTGATGATCTTTTATGTGTACAAGTGTATGTTGATGATATCATATTTGGTTCTACTAGTCCAAAATTGTGCAATGAATTCGAAGAAATAATGAAATCTCGATTTCAAATGAGTTCTATGGGAGAAATAAATTTCTTTCTTGGACTTCAAGTCAAGCAATCTGCAGATGGAATATTCATAAATCAAGAGAAGTTCATTGACAAACTCTTGAAGAAATTTAAACTATAAGATTGTCAGTCCATAAGAACTCCAGCTGATGTAAACACCAAGATTGAGCCTGATCCGAAAGGAAAATCTATAGACCAAACTTTATACAGATCTATGATTGGTTCTTTGATGTATCTTACTACATCTTGACCTGACATAATGTATGCTGATTGTGTCTGTGCGAGGTATCAATCAGACCTGAAGGAATCCCACTTAATTGCTACAAAACTAATATTCAGGTATCTCAAAGGTAAACCAGTTTTAGGGCTATGGTATCCTTATGAAGGTAACTTTGAGCTACAAGGATACACGGATAGTGATTATGGAGGATGTGGTCAAGATAGAAAATCAACTACGGGTGGTTGTCAGTTTTTAGGACCTAGATTAGTCTCATGGCAATGTAAGTAACAAACAAATGTCTTCGTTTCAACAGCAGAAGATAAGTACATAGCTGCTTCAACAGGATGTTCTCAAATCCTTTGGTTACAAAATCAACTGTTGGATTACTGGTTCAATTTTCTTAAAACTCCAATTTACATTGATAACACTGCTGCTATGTTCATTACAACTAATCCTGTCCAACATTCAAAAACAAAACATATCGAGATTTGATATCATTTTCTCAGAGATAACTCTGAAAAAGGTTTAATCATTCTGATTCAAATTGCAACTGAAAAACAGTTGGCGGACCTTTTTTCTAAAGCCTTCTTACCAGGACGGTTTAAGTATTTGGTAGAGTCAATTGGTCTTATTAACCATATTTAAAACCTGGTTTTTGAGTATTTCATTTAATTGATTCTACATATGATTAGAATCCTCCCTTACCTGAATAGAACACAGCAAGAGAAACTATCAAAGTTAATTGCCTGATTGTATATTGTGTGTGTATGTTTCATAGAAAAAGCAAAACCAAAATACAAAAATAGAAAATTGAAAAATCAAAAGATTAAATATAAAAAAAAACTACAAAAATAGAGTTTTTCTTTGTTAATTCATTTTTAGGAATGAATCTATCTTTGCAATATGTGAGAAATGATAGATACATTAGTATGATCAGTTGCATACTTCACTCGATAACAAAGTCTGACGTGATCAGATATGATGTGCAAGTAAGTTCATGCAATTAGACTGAAAAAGTAAATTCAAGTGATTAAACTAAATCACTCATGCATTCATGCCTGTCTATCTTAGCACTAATGAGTAGTGTTGATTTCTCAAATTGATTGTTTGTTAAGACATAATCTGTGTTGATTTCTCAAATTGATTGCTTGTTAAGACATAATCTCACACCTGATGGTGATATGAATAACCATTGAGCTCTAAATTATTTAAAGCATCTAACACTACTCTGTTATGAGTCATCATAGACCTGAAGTGATGAGATATCCTTTGTTGTAAGTGATTACAGACCTTGATATTCTTACTAATGCAACAAGATGCCAATGTGCACAAACACCAAATGAGATCTGGTTATAGTATATGTCAGGTTAACAAGTTGAGAACAGTGACTTCTTGCATATCTTTATGAAAATTAACCTCTTTAAGTCTAAGTGTGACTGTATAATGTCATATCTAACTGTACCTTAATCAATCCAAGAATTGAAAAAGTAAGTGTGTTGAATATCTTGCTAAATGCACTCATTTTCTGTTCTTAGATCTTATGTCTCCTTTACTGCAGAAGTGCTGACCTGGAACACACTTGATCAGGATTTATTCACTGTCTATGACTATCCATCATTTTTTTATTTCAATGTGCTGATCTTAACTGATATGATCTCACTGCAGACATTGATTCAATTGTAAATATTAGATTTTTTATTCTGCTTTAATTTTGATTTTTGCATGTTTTCTGTGTTCAGGCATATTAACAATGATTAGTGTGATCTTCATGTGACAAATTCAAGAAACTTCTAAGTTTTGTTAAACTTAAAAGTTTAGGGGGAGTAAAAAGAGTAACAAGTAAAAGTGTCTGAGAGAAAATAATTCAAATTTCAATATATGAAAAATCAAAATTTAGTGTTTTGAATGGAAAGGATGAAGCTAAAAAGTTCAAGCATGTGTGTGTTTGACATAATATAAAAATGAACCCAAAAAACATTTTAAAGTGGAAAAGCTTTTTGCAAAAGTTCAATATGATATTATTTGTTAAAATTAGAGACTAAAATAACGGGAAATTGTTTTTGAAAAATTAAAACAAAATAAAAAGGTCAAAACATAAAATAAAAAAAATTAAAATAAAAAATAAAGGTTTGAAATATCAAAAGTTAAAAATTGAGGGTCAATTATGAAAATTTTGGGTGAAAGTCAAAATTTGACAAATTGTTTAAAAAAATTAGTATATGAACAGTACTAATGTGTTTAAACAGTGTTCAGGTGGAAGACTTGAAAATTACAAGTGTTAGACTCATGAAAGTTATCTCATGCGACTAAACAGTGTTCAAAAGTCCAAGTAGGAGCATGATGAAATTTTCAGAATTTGTACAAGTATTAGGCGTTTCAGACATCCTCATGCGCCTAAACAGTTGTCATAAGTCTGAAATTTGTGGTTAAGTGTTGGGCGTTTCATCCATAGTCATGCGCCTACACAGTACCAGGCTTTCAAGAATTGGGCTTATCAAGTGAAAAACTACCAAGTGTTGGGCGTTTCTGCTTGACACATGCACCTGAACAATGCAAAAGCGCCTAAACAGTGTTTGTGCGTCTGAACAGTGCTCATGCGCCTAAATGCTTAGTGTAAAAATCAACTCCATGCGCACAAATAGTGCTCATGCGCCCAAAAATTTTACTTAGTATAAATACAACACTTTGTGATTTCAGTCGATTCATTCACTCAAAACCCCTGAACTCTCACACCCGTCTCTCGATTAACATTGATACTCTGATTCTGTTTGATTTGTGTTCAAAACCTGCGTCGATAGTGTTCATTTCTGATTTTAAACGTGAGTACATGAACAAAATCATACAAATTTCAAGTTTAAAGTTAATTTTGATTGGGCGTTTCTATGCTATACGGGCGTATGAACCCTAGTCATCTGAAATCTGTGAAATTTGTAAATAAAATGGAATTAAGAACTGAAATTGATGATTGATTGTTGATACATAATTCATTTCGAGCATATTGATACATTCAAATAAGTTTTTCTTCAAAATTGTTCCTGATGATGATTCTTCATCAGTCGAACAGTGAAGATGAACAGTGAAGATAAACAGTAAATGTTTGAATTTTTGATAAAAATGAAAAATTGATCATAAATTCATGTTATAATCTGTTTTTGAGAAGAATTTACTGAACTGTTGTGTTTTATATCATTTACATACTATCTTGAATGTATTTTGTTCTTGAACAGATCATTTAAACACTTAGAAATTTTTTTTAAGTGCAAGTTAGATTAAAAATCTTTAAAACATGCTAATTCTTTAAATTTCAATAAATATTCATTGATTTTAAGTGTTAAAATTCAAAGTGTCTAAATTTCTTGTTTAATTTTTGCAGATGGCTGAGTTAAAGTTTGAGACAAAGCATAATGTGACATCATTATTAAATGAAGAAGTACAAGATGTTATTAGCTATGTAGAGATGATAAGGTTCTTGTTAATAACTAAGTATGTATATGCTATGAGCTATCAACCGGTCATATATGCACGATTGATAAAGAAACTAGAACACAGCCACAGTTGAAATCAAAGACGATGGTAGAAAAGTTGAAAGGGGATTTATAACAAATGTTAGAATGATTGAAGTTTCTGAAGATTCAATTAGAGAAGCATTAAGATTGGGACACAATGACCCAGAAGACTTAGCTGAATTATCTTTTAATGAATGTAGAGAAACATTCATGGCTATGGGTCACCCAGACAATTTCCCCGAGAAACAATTTTTCAGAGCATGAGTTTACAACCATTGGAAGCTATTATGTTATATATTTCAGCACTGCATGTCAAAAAGAAGTGCAGGATGGAATTCATTTCTAGTTGACATAGCATCTCCTATTGTAGCTCTTGCAACTAACACAAGGTTTAACATGTCAAAATGGATTCCTAATGGTTTCATTTTTAATTTGGAGAAAGGAATCAGGAATAATTACTTGATGTATCCTAGATTCTTACAAATGATAATCAATGAAGAGCATCCAGATATTCATGTTCATGGTTTTAGTGGAGAAACAATGATACTGGAACATATGTCAGAGATATCTTACAAAAGACTTGTTATAATCACAGCTGCACAAAATGTACCTATGTTTGAATATATGAGAAATGTTGCAAATAATGAGGTGGATAATACTATAGATCACTTTCATTTGATTGAGGAAGAACCAATTGATCCAAATGATCTTATAGAAGAAATACCTCAAGAGCAATCTGATGATGATGAAGATGAAGGTGATGATGATGAGAATGATGATGATAATGAAAGCTCAAGTTCTTCTTCTGATGATGATGATAACAATGAAGGTGGTAATGATGATAATGAGATGGAAGTAGTTCATGAAGAAGTACATGAAGCTAATCAAGAAACTAAAGATGTTAATGAAGTAGATCAAGCTGATGATGTTATTGATGAAAGTCGAAATGTTGAGGAGATTATGGAAATGATTGAAGAAATGGTTGAACCTGAAGAACATGTTGAATTCAATGAAAATGTTCAAGATTTTGATGTATTTGAAGCTGAGATACATCGTGATTTTCAACAAGATACTCATGTGGCTGAAGAAACAAATGTTCAGCAGATTATTAATGAATTGAAAGAAGAAAACTCTAAGCAATTAAAGCTTATCGAGGAATTGAAAGAAGTAAATGATAAGTTGAAAGAAGGTTTACAAAAAAAAGATGAAGTAATTGCAGATCTTAAGAAAAATAAAGAAGATAATGTAAAAACTTTTGAAGTTATGATGAAAGACTATGATCTGATAGAAGAAAAATTCAATAAGTTGAAAGAAGAAAATAAAGCTTTGAAACTATGAATTTTTGATATGTTTGTTTAGATTTGATTACTTGTGTTTGTATGACTGAATTGTATCATAATATCATCACATATCGATCCATTTTGATCCTATCAATTTACACTGACAATCAAAGGAACCATTGCTTTAGGAAAGTGTTCTCAGACGTTGGTTGATTTGATAATTAGATACAGTTGGTGACTGGTACACTATCAAGGTGTTAGTAGTGTGGTGGGTTAGCTGCGGTACGCCCTATATATAAACACTATTGAAACCATGAATGTGAAATCGAAATCCTGAGTGGAATCTAACTTTTGGAACTTTTGGTAATGTACAATAGTCATACTCTGGAGATATTAGTAAATTGGTTGTAAAACCTAAAAAGCCATCTCATGAGACTTTGTTTTTATGGGCGGTATACGAGTTGTTGCCTTAGAAGGCATTGTCTGCTTTGGCAAATGAGTAAATTAGCACCTATATTGGTAAGTGCAATTAAGATTTCCATACATATTTGGTCATGGGATTATCGGTTTGAGTTACATGAAGAACTGAGAGGGGTGCATGACACGTTCCATGGATGGTAAACTTCGATTCGTCGAAGAACTGGCTGAGATCATGGCTAAAAGAATTGAACTTTGATAATTAGTGAAATCCTGATCCTAAGGATTAGATGGAACTCAAAGAGAGGTCCCAAATTTACCTGGGAACGAGAAGACGGAATAAGGACTAAGTACCCTCACCTGTTTGCGGATGCCATTACAGTTGATAACTCCAGCTGAATTTTGGGACGAAATTCTATCAACTGGGGGATACTGTGACATCCGTCACCAAAATAGTGCGTTGACCTTGACTTTGACTTGATTTTGACTTTTGACCATGATTTTTGCCATATTTGGGCTTGGTCTTAATTGATTGTTCATTATATTATAGACCCAAATTTTAGCTTAATGGGCCTATGTCATAATGTTGGGCCTAGGGCTTTTATCATTAAGATGACCATTGGGCTTGTCATCGTACGAAGTCCTGTGCATTGAGCCTAATCAAGGATTTTTCTAAAAAGTGAAACACAAAAATTTATGTTAAAACCCAATTAAACATACATTCACGGGTTTGCCTAAAGTCCAGTAAATAAACATGAATTAGTTCAAAAATATAAATTATTCGATTTCTTGGGCATATAATAGCTGGTTGGAACTGTTTTAGCGAGCGGAATTTAAAAACGTAAAAATTGGTCGACATGCAATTCGAGACGAGACGGATTAGACAAGATGGGCCAAGGGCCCGAAGGCCCTTGCCCCTCCCTTTTTGTGGCCATAAACTAGACAAGGGGGAATCCCCCCCTTGTTTTATAAACTTTTGCAAAATTGTTCTCCAAGACTCTCTCGTTGGAAACCCTAGCCACCACAACGAATTCTCCTTGTTCTTCACCTTGATTCCATCAAAAATTACCATCCACATCCAACAACCATCAATTTTTGGTGTATTGTTTTATTCAAGAGCAAGTTTTGCATTCGAATCGTTCATCCCTACATTCTCCGGTATGAAAAATTGATATTATCTTGATATTATCATTGTATTTGATAACATTCATCATCCCATACTAAGATTTTTAACTTGTTCTTCTTCTTTTCGTTGTCAGGGTGATGACTCTTGTAGGATCTGGGCGTTCAAGTGTTGGATTTGCAAATCGGTAAAACCCTAGTGCACTACTCTTGATTGTTCATTGATATTTTGATTTTGGATTGTAACCTCTTGAAATCTGGACTTAATGGATGTTTTTGGATCCCTATTAATTATTAAAAACCATTAATTTATTGTTATGGGGTCGATTCGGGTCAACAAACGTCAAAAATCAAGTTTTAGAATCCAATAGACAATGCTGAGAAATTGGACAGTTTGCTGTCAGAAAATTGGGACATATTGTACAGGTCATAAATCCGTCATAATACATCCAAATGGGGAAATTTTAAATCTAAAATCAAGTTATATGAGTCCTCTAACTAACCCAAGTGGTCTTGTGTCGTTTCGACATCATTTGGTCCTCCAAACATGGCTAACAAAACTGAAGGTCAAAACTGACGAATCTGGGCAGCAGGTTGGTCTATATTCATCGAGTCATAACTTTCTCACATTTTGTCAAATGGAGATGATTCTTTTTTTAGAGTTAATTTAAGATCTTCTCTTTCAAATGGTACCTTTTATGCAACGATTCTTTACTGTTTCGATCTCTAAACAGGTTATACAAAAATAATACGCAATCAGATATATGTGCTGAAATATTTTGATAAATTTAAAACTAAGGTTTGAAACTAAATAATCCAAGTAAAGACAGTTTTGTGTTTAAAGGTGGTTAAATGAATTTTAAAAGAATAAATTAATATGAGTCACAATAAAAACTTGATGGACATTAAGGACTGGACTTCGAAGGCTACACCCAACTAGATCAACTTGGCTTTTAGTAATCTTTTTGGTGTTTTATGTTCTATAGTGATTTGACAATCTTACAATAGACTTTGGGACTTTGCTATTTCAAGGTGAGTTTCACGGCCCCTTTTAAATATATTTTACTTGGGGGGAAAAGCATGCTCATGGTTTTAGACTATTGTAACACCCGAAATCCTTGTCAAAATAAAAGAAAAGAAAAGTATCTTGACGAAAACAAAAAGGGGCAAAAGTGGAGGGGGGCTTTGTGTAAAAGGTACAAAAGTCAACTATTTTATTAATTTATGGGTATGGCCGCCCATATTAAGCTCTTTACTTGCTGTTTTCGACAAAGAAGAAAGAAAGAAAGCTGAAACTTTTCCCTCTCGGTTTCAAGAAGAAGAAGAAACTGATTCTTGCTCTTGGTAAGCAATTCTTTGCATAATTGGTTCTGTTTTGTTGGGTTTTCAACCATAAAACCAATTTTTATGTGCTTTTTGTGTTTGGGTGTTTATTTTGGCTTGTTTTAGGTGTTTGAACTCTCATGCACACAAGTTGGGAGGAGTTTTACTTGTTGGCTGCAATAGGTGAGTTTTAGACCCCGGTTCTTTATGTGTTTTAAACTTTTGGGGCTGAAAATGCATGTTTTAAGGGTTTACAACTATTATATGTATAACCGTATGTGTATATGCTTATGTCCTTGTGTTACATGGTTGTTTATGTGATGTTGTTGCTTAGAATGATAGGAATAAGCTTAGAACAGGTTCATATGCAGATTGGGTTTGAATTTGATTTTGAAAAATGAACAACAGTTGGCCATGCGCCCAAACAGGGCCCATACGCCTACAAATTTGACTTAGAAAAGCTAAGTGCTGACCATATGCCTAAACAGTACCCCATGCGCCCAACCAGCTTATTCAGGTGCCTAAGTGTAGGTCATGCGCCTGAACAGTACCTCATGTGCCCAAAGTTAGTGCCCAGACGCCTAAGTGTTGGCTCATGCGCCCATATAGTGTTAATGCGCCCAAGCAGGATTCATGCGCCTGCAAAGTGCTCATGCGCCTAGAACACTTAGAAAATTTTTCTTAAATTTTGGAAAAATACAAATTTTAGGGTTTGACCCTGGATTGATTTGATGGTTGTATTTGTTTATTCCATGCATGTTTATGGCCTGTTCTTGTGGTCCATATTACTGTTGGTCCACTTGATCGTTGATACAGTGCACTTGATTGACAAACACAAACAAATCCCGCTGATAACACAAATATCAATGATATTTGTGTACAAAATAGATCAAACACTATAAAATAAGGATGAACAAGATGAACACCTCAAGAACATTCAATAAAACCCTTATTTGACATATATTGATTTGCATAAGATATTGTTTACATGGAAACCCTCAAATCTAGCTCATTCAAGCTTGACAACACTCTAATAACTCTAGCTATATATAGTCTAATGACAATTAGACTTAATGACATTTAGCCCCCTAGACTATGATTAAAACATGGTAATTATGAAATTACAGTTAAGACACAAACTAGACAAATAAAGATTAAATATATAGTTTGTTGACAGCAAAATATATATTAACTCTAAGACCCGTGTTCTTTGTATCTTCAACAACTCACTACAAATCTTCATTCCGAACGTGTCGTCTTGACTTTTGCATTGACTTTGACTTTAATGTTGACTTTTGTTGACTTTGACTGCGTTGATAATATTAGATTATTTTTCAGACCCAACAATACTCCCCCTTAGTCTATTATTATCAATGTCTTTCATCGTGATCAGCACTGATAAGTCAACTATATAATGATCTTCAATCTCCCCTAGATTGATGATCTGGTATTGAGGATTTTCATCTTTCAGGCTCCCCCTTTTTGTATGCTCTCCCTCTTCGTGTGCATTCTATGTGAATGATTAGGAACAACTTTTCCAACTCTCTAAGCTTTTGAACTCGAGAAGCAACCTGTGTTATCTTTACCTCCCAAAGCTTGCCTTTGAACCTGAGGGCACTTCTTTAGCACATGACCTTCTTTTCCACATCTAAAGCAAGCCTTGAAAGGCTTTTGGTTCTTTGTAGTCCCATGGAGAATAGGAGAGGGTGGAGCCTACTTTGAGGTTGATGCAACTTGTTGACAACCTTGATGCTTCTTCTTTTGGATATATGGAAATTGAACCTTTTGAGGCTTTGTCAATATGGATTTCGAACTGGGCTGTGATTTGATTTGTGATGTTCCGGGAGCTGAGATCTGAACATTCTTCTAAGTACACTTTTGTATGACTGGTGATTTTGTAGACTTGGAGGCAGATTTGTGGCGAGCTTGATGGATAGCAGATGAAGATGGAGAGTGCTTCTGCTGAGCTTTGGAGGAACTGCTGATTTGCTTAACAGTTGGAGATGAGATTCGTATAGGTCTTGATTCAACTGTTGGGAGCTTTTGACACTTGATAACTTTAGGTGACTTGATGATCTCTGGTTCATCATCAGAACTTGTCCAGTCCTGTATACACAAGTCAGCTTCCAATGGATCTTGATTGATGACTCTTGTTGTGTCGGTTTATGTTGTTGAGTTCTGATTGCTTGATGATTCCACAATTGTTCCTTCTTTGACAAACTTGACATGAAAAATGAAAGGATGTTACCTATCTTGAATTTGTTAAAGAAGTTACTGGAAACAACTGTTACTGGTTTTGAAGCATCAGAGGTGGAATTATCATTTTGCAGATCAGATCCTTGCTTGATGAGCCCCAAACCTGCAGGAAAATCATATTCATCTCGAACCTCTTTGTGATTAACACTGCTTAAACCTGCATGTAAACTATTAGTATCTGCAGCTTTAATTAAATCATTAGATGGATGAGGTTGAGGCATAGGAGAGTAACAATAAGTGCTAGGAGGAGGATAAACATATGAAGTTTCACCACATCCCACAGCCATTTTGATCTAGCTCACCTTTGCTTAGAGAATAGTTCTTCCTGTTTCATCCCTGATATCATCCATTTATCAAGTTTAGTTTTAAGCTTGCTAGTCTCAAATTCTGCTAATGTGACTCGTTCGCTCAAAACATTAATCTCAACATTCTTTTCTAAAAGATTTCTTTTTAAAAGATCATTTTCTTTTAAAGCTTCTCTTAGTTTAATAACATATTTGGACACATTGATTTTATGTTCTTTGTTTATTCGTTTTAATTCCTTTTCATTTTCTAACAATAATCTGTTAGCTTTATAAACCCCAAATAAACGAATTTTGCAGGGAGGAGAACACATGTCTTGAACTATCTCATAGGGGAGTCCCACAACTATCTTTTCAGCAACTAGGGCTTTTTCACATTGACATACGGGAGTGTTCTTTTTGTACTCTTCCTCCTTAGCAGCTCAGCCATCAATACATGGTTGACTTCTTTTTAGATTCTTTGATCTCAACACTTGAAGATACACCACCATGCATGAATTGACTGTATTCTTTTCTTTTCATATCCAATCAAATGACTTCAACTTGTTGATAACTTCCATGAGTTTGTAGTTAGCAAAATCTCTTTCATGTTTTAACAACCTAACATGTGGACTCCACTATAGAGGAAAAGAGTCCAAAAGTTTTGTGACTTGTTCATGGTTTCCCAGCTGGTCATCATACTTCTTAAGGTTGTTGTCCACCATTAGAAATTGATCAACAACATCAGATATCTTTTCATCTTTCATGGCTGCAAAAGAATCAAACCGACTTTGTGCCATTTTGGCGTTGTCTGATTCGAAATCGGCAGAAAACGACTTTTTTTTTTAAATATTAAAATTCACTTTAACACCCAAAACTAAAATTATTTTTCCAAAAATTGTTGAAAGATATTCTCCCCCCAAAAAAAATACTTTTAATGTCAACTAAATGGTATCTAAGCAACTAGGGTCAAGCTGCCATGTCACAGATGCTAGTTTCGCTGGATAGTTTTGCCCGAAACTAGTTGAACTTTTATTCAGAGAACAATTTGGCAGCAATTTCGCTGGGATTGGCACACAAACACTATGAACTTTCGTTCAACACATGTACTTTCGCTGGAATGAAGAAACCAGATCCAAAAACCAAGAGCAGCTTAGTTTTGCTCAAGGAGCCCTAGTTTTGCTAGGCGTAACTATATAGTTTCACTGATTGAAGCTGTAATTTCGCTGGACGAGCTGTAAATTAACCCATCGTATCTGAACAGCCTTTTTCAGTACAAAATCAGCTTAAACTCATCCAAATCTCAATGAATTTGAGATCTGATGATTCCTATAGCTTCCCACACTAAAATTGAGCAATCCTCAATCAATTTTCATATCAAAAACACTCAAATCAGTAAGCAAAATTTATGGAACAGTAACTAGTATTCGAAAAATCCCAAAAACCAACTAATCAAGAGCACAATGGCTCTGATACCATATTGTTGGTCCACTTGATCGTTGATACAGTGCACTTGATTGACAAACACAAACAAATCCCACTGATAACACAAATGTCAATGATATTTGTGTACAAAATATATCAAACACTATAAAATAAGGATGAACAAGATGAACACCTCAAGAACATTTAATAAAACCCTTGTTTGATCTATATTGATTTGCATAAGATATTGTTTACATGGAAACCCTCAAATCTAGCTCATTCAAGTTTGACAACACTCTAATAACTCTAGCTATATATAGTCTATGATTAAAACATGACAATTGTGAAATTACAATTAAGACACAAACTAGACAAATAAAGATTAAATATATATTTTGTTGACAACAAAATATATATTAACTCTAAGACCCGTGTTCTTTGTATCTTCAATGACTCACTGCAAATCTTCATTTCGAACATGTCATCTTGACTTTTACATTGACTTTGACTTTAATGTTGACTTTTGTTGACTTTGACTGCGTTGATAATATTAGACTATTTTTCAGACCCAACAATTACGTATTGTTATGTGGCTTTATGTGGTGTGATTATGCTCATAAGTATCATTATTAATCAAGTGAAAGATTTATATTAATGAAAAATGGAACATAAAGAACGATCGAAAAGTCTTGCAAGCAAAATGAAAGGAGGTTCACAGCCATGGGTTGTCAGCTCAACTGCGTGCGGGTTAGCTACCCCATGAGGATGCATGCGAGGTCAATCTTTAAGATTGACGGGACCCTTGTGCTTGCCCTAGGTAACTGGGTCAGCTTCGTGCACAATGTTCGGGGTCTATTTATAGACCTCAGGCCCAGTACTAGCTTCTTGCATAATGTTCGGGGTATTGCACATTGGTCTGGATGAAAGTGAAAGATAATAAAGAAAGTACAAAATGAATGATGAAAGGAAATAATGAATATTATCTTGTTGTACGTATGATGTGTGATCGCATACGAAAGTAATGTATTTTATTCAAAAAGTGATATTTTCGTATAAAATCATACAAGGTATTTTTATAGTTTTAAAACTAGGACTCACTCAGCAACGCTGACTTTTATGCATTTTTGGTTGGCAGGTAAATATTGCTGAGGATGGCACTCGAGGAAAGCTACTCGTTGGGCAAGACTGGCATCTGTTCATGCTTAATGATTTTGTTGTATTGTAATGCAACTAATTGATTATTTTGTAACTCTAAATTACAACGATGTATTATTTTGCAACATTAATTATATGCATGAATGGTTTTTGGTATTAATTCCGTTGTGTTATTTTATGAAATGTAAGTTGTTTATATATATATTATGCTATGATTGACCAACTGTGAGGTCTCCGGGAATGGGGCCTTACAAGTTGGTATCAGAGCCAAAGTTTAAGAGAAATGGGTAAATATTTTCAAAAACCTAAACTTAAACTGAGAATGGGACCGAATGGAGGGATGCCAGCCCAAGTAGCTACGTGCCATCAGGTAATTCTTTTCTTAATGTTAACCGGTATTATGTGCGTGTGCTATCTGATTTTATGTGCCCTTAATAGATTTAAGTACTGATGTAGTCAGGATAGGAAATGCTCGGGGGATGAAGAGTAAAGTAAGTGGCTAATCACAATTGGCCACTATAATTAGGTACTTACTATACTTAACATAAACTGAGCTATTAACTTGAATTACCGTGTTGGTGTTTGAATCTTATAGTGTTAGAGGATGGCTAGTGGTAGATCATCGAAGGCTTCTAGAGGAGGAGTACGAGGTGATCGTGGTGTTTGGCCACATGCCATAAGGAATAAGACAAGGACTACAGAGACACCTCCTGATGAGCTTGGGCTTCATCATCCAGAGGGTGTGGATGAAAGTGCTAACTTAAGAGCCTTAGTAAAGGAGGCGGTTGTGGAGGAGGTGCATCAAGTCATGCAGACGATCTTACCGTCTGTAGTGACTGAAGTCATCCGTGTTTTGAGAGGGGATGAGAAGAAGGAGAAGGAGGAGGAGAGAAGGAAGATGACTGGGAGAAGGGAGAATGAGGGAGATCATGGTGAGGAGGAGGAACTGAACGCTGGGATGGCAGCCTCCAGTAATGAGGAGGAGGTGGTAGTGCGAGAGACCGCGAAGGGGTGCAGCTACGGGGCATTCCAACGATGCAAACCACCAACTTTTGACGGTAATGGTAATGCTGCTGCTGCTCACCGATAGGTGAGAGAGAAGGAGGCTATCTTAGAGATCAGCGAGTGCAGGGAGGGCTAGAAGGTGAAGTTCACCACTCACTCGTTTGTAGACTCGGCTTTGTGTTAGTAGGACAACATTGTCCAAGCTGAAGGTAGCAGAGCCATCGGGAAGATGAGATAGGGAGAGTTAAAGAATTGTAATCGAGGAGTTATGTCCTCACATAGAGCTTGATAAGATGGAGAGGGAGTTCCTACATCTTGAGGCGGGAACCATGACACACCAGCAGTACACTACCAAGTTTAATGAGATGGCGAGGCTGGCGTCGGATCAGGTGATGCCGGTGTCAAGGAAGATTAAGAGGTATGTGCAGGGATTGCCAGCAGATATCCGCAGGCACTTGATTGCTGCCCGACCCAGCACTTTTAAGTCGGCAGAGGATCTGGTTGGGAGACTTTATGATGAGAGAGAGGTGGTGGTGGTTGAGGTGAAGAAGACAGGTGGTGGTGACAAGAACTGGGGTGGGAGAAGCTTTGGGCGTGGCGGTTTCACCCCAAATAACAAGAGGATGAGTTGGATGACCGTAGGGTGGTGTCATCAAGCTCGGGGATGAAGAGGTGTGGTAAGTGTGGAAAGGAGCATACTAGGGAATGCAGGTTGGTATTGAACGTCTGTTTCAAATGTGGCAAGCCCGGCCACGTGCTAGAGCCTTCAAGCAGGGATTGCAAGAGGCAAAGGGCAGAGAGTTACGGGGCGAATAAGAGGACGGAGGAAGGAGGACAGAGGGAAAGTGCTAGAGCCTTCACAATGACGTTGGAGGAGGCCCGGGTAGACCCCGATGTCGTGTCAGGTATGTTTCTAGTAAACCAAACTTGTGCCTCTGTGTTGTTAGATTCTGGTGCTAATAGGAGTTTCATTTATGTTGCTTTCTGTGCTAAGTTGCCTTTTAGTAGAAGAAGTATTGATTAGCCATTTGATTTAGAAACTACTATTGGTAAGTCTACCAGAATTTCTGATATGATAGAAGGTTACGACATAGAATTAGAGGGCCATAGGTTCTCTGCTAAACTATTTGTGATGCCCCTAGGCGGATTTGATGTCGTATTAGGAATGGATTGGTTAGCAGCCTATGAGGCAAATATCGTATGTTGCAAGAAGATGATTCGATTAATTGCGCCCGATGGAAGTCGAGTGACGGTCTACAGTGATCGCGTCACTACAGTTCCAAAGGTGATCTCGATGGCGGTGGTAGAGAAGTGCATGAAACGCGGATGTAGTCCCTACCTGGCTTATGTGAAGGATGTGGATGCATCAGTACCATAATTGTCTGATGTACCAGTTGTGTGTGACTTTCCGGATGTGTTCCCAGAAGATTTACTAGCTGTGCCACAGGACTGCGAGATTGAATTTCAGATTGAATTGATACCCGGTGCTCAACCAGTTGCCAAAGCACCGTATCGATTGGCTTTGACGGAGATAAAGGAACTGATAGTTCAACTACAGGAGTTGATGGATAAGGGGTTCATTCGACCGAGCATCTCTCCCTGGGGTGCTCCGGTCTTGTTTGTCAAGAAGAAGGATGGTAGTATGAGGATGTGTATCGACTACCGAGAGTTGAACAAGTTAACGGTGAAGAACCGATATCCCTTGCCCAGAATAGATGACTTGTTTGATCAGCTCCAAGGTGCCAGTTGGTTCTCACGAATAGATCTCCAATATGGTTACCATCAGTTGAAGGTTAAGGAGCATGATATCCCTAAGATAGCTTTTCGCAAGGGTTATGGACACTACGAGTTTCTCGTTATGTCTTTTGGTCTAACTAATGTACGAGCTGCCTTTATGGATTTGATGAACCGAGTGTGTCGGCCAACGTTAGATAAATCAGTGATTGTATTTATTGATGATATCCTGATCTATTCAAAGGGCGAAGAAGAACATGCCGGCCACATACGTGAAGTGTTGGAGACACTTAGACGGGAGAAGCTATATGCTAAATTCTCTAAGTGTGCTTTTTGGTTCTACGAAGTTCAATTTTAGGGTCACGTGGTGATTCTGAAGGAATTATGGTGGACCCAGTGAAGGTTGAGGCGGTGATGCAATCGAAGTCTCCAAAGACGCCATCCGAGATTCGAAGTTTCTTGGGATTGGCGGGCTACTACAAGAGGTTCATTCAAGACATTTCCAAGATAGCCTCACCTTTGACTAAATTGACTTGCAAGGATGTGAAGTTTGTGTCGGGTCAGGGACAGGAGGATGCTTTTGAGGAGTTAAAGGCAAGATTAACTCAATCTCTTGTTTTGACATTACCCGAAGGGAGTGAAGACTTAGTGGTGTATTCGGATGCTTCTTACTCGGGGCTGGGTTGCGTGTTGATGCAATGTGGAAGGGTAATAGCCTACGTGTCTTGACAGTTGTAAACTCACGAGGTCAATTATCCCAACCATGATTTGGAGCTAGTGGCTTTGGTTTTCGCACTAATGATTTGGAGGCACTACCGGTACGGGGCAAAGTGCACAATCTTCACGGACCACAAAAGCTTAAAGTATTTCTTCAAGCAAAAGGATCTCAACATGAGGTAGAGAATGTGGTTAGAGTTGATCAAGGATTATGATTGTGAGATCCACTACCATCCGGGTAAGGCCAATGTAGTGGCTGATGCCCTCAGCTGAAAGGAGAGACCTGAGCCAATCTGGGTGAAAGCTTATCAGTTGGTGATGACCTCTGACGTGATGACACAAGTCAAGGAATTTCAAAATGAGGCTTTGAAAGAAGATCGCCTTAACTTTGAAAGGATGAGAGGTCTGGTCACGGAGTTGGGAGAAAATACCCATGGAGTTCGAACCCGCTTCGGGCGGATGTGGATCCCTCGTTACGAAGACCTACGGGGGCGGATCATGGATGAAGCTCATAAGACTCGATACTCCATTCATCTTGGCGCTACCAAGATGTATCAAGACATGAAGAAAGGTTACTGGTGGCCGGGAATGAAGTGCGATGTAGTGGAGTTGTGAGTAAGTGCCTTACTTGCTTGCAAGTGAAGGCATAGCACCATAAGCCATACGGAAAGATCCAACCTTTGGATATACCCGAGTGGAAGCGGGAGCACATCACCATGGACTTCATAACAAAGTTACCCCGCACGACAAGGGGGTATGATGCCATATGGGTGATAGTTGATCGTCTGACAAAGAGTGCTCACTTCTTACCGATCCGCGAGACGTATTCATCCAAGAGACTAGCGGATCTGTTCATTAAAGAGATTCTAGCTCATCATGGTATGCCGGTGTCTATAATATCGGACCATGACGCCCTGTTCACATTGATGTTTTGGAAAAGATTTCATGATGCGATGGGGACGAAGCTACACATTAATACAGCTTACCATCCTCAGACAGATGGTCAGTCTGAGAGGACGATTCAAACACTCAAGGATATGCTCCGAGCATGCGAGGAAGTTGGGATGATCACCTACCGTTAGCGGAATTCTCATACAACAACAGTTATCATGCCAGCATTGGCATGCCACCATATGAGATGCTATA